>APFE031126217.1:19678-39213 GCA_000404065.3 Pinus taeda | reverse complement strand
AGAAGGCCTTGTTTGTAGGTTGAAGAAGAGTCTCTATGGGTTGAAACAGGCACCTCGACAATGGTACAAGAAATTTGATTCATTCATGTTGGAACATGGTTTTCAGAGGTTAGAAGCTGACCATTGTGTCTATATCAAGTGGTATGATCGAAGAAAGTATATCATATTATTGTTATATGTGGATGACATGTTGATTTTTGAGCATGATAAGAATAAGATCAATATGTTGAAGAAAGATTTGGGTAGCAAATTTGCAATGAAGGATTTGGGACCAACACAACAGATATTGGGCATCCAGATTATGCGTGACAGGAAAAACAAAAGGTTGTGGCTGTCACAAGAAAAATATATCAAGAAGGAGCTTGACAGGTTTAATATGAAGGATGCCAAGCTAGTTGGTACATTCCTTGTAGCCCACTTCAAGCTGAGTACTGAATTATGTCCTAGTGATGACAAGGAGAAAGAAGAGATGAGCAAAATTCCTTATGCTTCAGTAGTTGGTAGCTTAATGCATGTCATGGTATGCACATGACCAGACATTGCATATTCAGTGGGAGTAGTGAGCAGGTTCCTTATCAATCTAGGCAAACAACATTGGAAAACATTAAGATTGATTTTAAGGTATCTCAAGGGTACTAGTCATTACTGTTTATGTTTTCGTCATGATGAGACTATGCTTGAAGGATTTACAGATGTAGATATGGCTGGAGATATGGATACCAGAAAGTCCACTACAAATTATTTGTATACATTTGCAGGTGCAACAGTATCTTGGGTGTCAAGGCTACAAAGAATAGTAGCCCTCTCTACAACAGAAGTAGGATACATAGCTGCAATAGAAGCTTGTAAAGAGATGTTGTGGATGTAGCAATTTCTAGGAGAGATAGGAATAAAGCAGAACAAGTATGTGTTATATTGTGATAGTCAGAGTGCCATTCACTTGGCGAAAAACCTAGCATTTTATTAAAAAACCAAGCACATTGACTTAAAGTACCATTGGATCTGGCATGTGTTCGAGGAAGAACAGTTATCATTGGAAAAGATCGATATAGATATGAACCCTGCTGATATGCTCACTAAAATTCTGCCACGAAATAAACATGAGTTATGTAGAGGCATGGTAGGAATCGGTGTGACTTGATCACTCTTATTTGGCTTCAAGTGGGAGAATGTTAAGTGCGAAGCCAGATTCACGGAGGATTCTAGATCAGACTTTTCTAGATCTCCAAGATTCTAGATCCTTCTACACTGACAGTAGTTTCTAGAATCACATGCAGATTCTAGATCGTCTTACACTGCCAATGGTTTCTAGATCATTCTAGATCTCCATCTGAATCACACATAGGATTCTAGATCCTTCTTCTGCCTCTATAAATTTGTAATTTATCTAGCAAAGGAAAGTAAGCCAAGGCCCAAGCTTATTATGTAATACAAAGTGATTTCTGTTCTCGAGTGATTGTTTTATCTATTCCGTTGTTTCTGACTAAGTAATCTTGTTGTTTCTCCATTTGTCTGTCTATGTGAATTATTCTCTGAGTATAAATCCGCTGTTTGTTATGTATGCTCTGGCCTAACAATAGGACGGATATGGGCACTACGTTTATGTACGTCAAATTGCCGAATATTTGAAGGAATCCGCAATTGAGACAAGCTCGAAACCATCGACATTATAACAATGACTTGGAGTAATAGAGTAATATCTCCAGGATAAGCTCAAGAACCATGAGCATTATAACAATGACATAGAGTAATGGAGCAATAGCCGCCCATGTCAATCCTATTACCAAATAGGCCATGGACATTATAACAATGACATGGAGTAATGGAATAATATCTCATTATGTTATTAGTATAAGTTTGATCTATTTTAGTTTTTTCCAATCATATCTTCTCGTTAATATTAAAATGCTATTCTCGTTAACATTAAAATGCTATAGAATCGAGACGTAATCTATACACTCTAATCTAATGCTAAAAAAAAATTCCAATACATTGCAAAATCAAAACCTAATTAAATTATAACATGAAAGTTCATAGAATAGCTGTGCTGGAATATACCAGCGTCTAATTGACGGTTAATTCTATTCAAATGATAAACAAACCATTCACAGGGCAATCCCTGACATGATTGCAGATGCAGAGTGATTACATGACCTACACGGTAGTCTGCAAGCCCCTAGCTTGCCAAGAAACTCATTCTTGATATCCAACGCTACTACAGTGCCCAAGTGTATTCTGAACGAGATAGCTAGACTGTCTACGTATATTAATAACGGTGCGATTCTACGTTCAAAGCAACGTCACTGCCTATTACGAAGAAATTATAATAGAAAATGCCATTCAGCTTTAAGAAGCCTGTACAATATGAGTAGCTCTGGATTGAAAATCTATGGTCACCATTAAGAACTCTTGAAACAAAGTGAAGGGCAATCATCACTAAAAGGTCTAGGGAATTATTCATAACACTGTTTGTTGACATTTGTGAAAGAGAGATCAAACACTGATGAAATATTTAACCAGCAAAAGAGATCAAACATTGATGAAATATTTAACTAGCATAGATTTATTTTTTAAGTACTGATCTAATTTGAGGTGAGAAGGATCAAATTTTTTAGAGTGCAAACTTATTTTAGAGTGAAAAAAAATGTGTAATTTTTCATTGTTTAAAATGTATTCTTGAATCATATATATTTTTAAATATAAATAAATATTAATTCACAATTTCACTTGCTTAGTTAAAAGCTCAAAATTTTACACACATCAAAACAAAATAAAAAAAGAGTGGTTTAAATTATAACTTAAGAAACACAAAAAAATGCATTGACATGAAAAATGGAGGCCACAACCCCTTCACCAAGCAAAACTATGAGTTCTTACTTAGATTTACACTTCACTAAGTGTTGGTGATGTAAAATTGGTAACTAAATTATTTTTAGGCTCCCACTACAAATTGCTCCATGATTGTCTCTTTTTTCAAATTTGCTAGAACAACTTAGCAACATACATCTACACACTTGCTTGTTCAAAATGCATATTTTTAATATTTTAATACATGACAAGACAAAACATTTAAAACCTAGGATGGTCATTTGTACTAAAACATAACTTGGAGATGTTGCAAGTTATAAAGGTTTCGCACATTAGTTCTTAATTATGTGATGTGTTGTGGAATGGGAAGTTTGTACTCATGCGTAGAATTTTATTTGGGTCTACAAACAAAATCCCCACCCTGCAGTAAAAGTTTACTTGCTTGATTTATTTGTGTACCACAAGGATGGTTGCTGTGAGTTTATTTAACGCGATGGTTGAGATTAATTTTTCAACACTCCCCCTTAATCACAGCTATCGAGATTCACTATACCTAAACACTCTCTTACATGGAAAAAATTTCACGTGTCAATGGCTTTGTGAAGATATGAAAAAATTTATCTTGTGACCAGCAGTGCTACAACACAATTTCACCATTATTAATTAATTCTCTAATAAAATGATATTTAGTGTCAATGTGCTTGCTTCTTTTGTGAAAAAAAGAATTCTTTGATAGTGAAATTACGGAACTATTGTTGCAGAAAACAGTTGTTGTTCTCTATTGTTCATGGCATAAATCCCTCAACATTCTTCTCATCCAAATGCTTGACACACTTGTGTTGTTGTGGTGACATGTTCAACTTCTGTTGTTGACAATGACACTATTGGGTGCTTCTTGGAGGCCCATGAAATGGCTCCCGAACACAAAATGAAAAACAGATCTTAAAGTGCTCTTTCTATCATCAACACTTCTTTTCCAGTGATTGTCAGTGTAACCAACCAACCTATAATTATTTGTTGCGGCCTACAAAATACCATACTCCTTTGCCCCATTGACATACCTTAAAATCCTTTTAGCTGCTTGCCAACGTGTCTCCTTGGGTGTCTCCAAGAATCTTGACACCACAGTCACCGCATGCATTATATCAGGCCTAGATGATGGCAAATACATCAATCTTCCAACCATATTTTTGTATAATGTTGGATTGACATTGTTGTTGCAATCTTCCTTGCTTAATTTCAACCCCATGGCCATTGGAGTTGGTAGAGACTTGCTGTTGTGCATATTAAGCCTCTTCAAAATGTCTATTACATAATTTGTTTGAGAAATAAAAATACCATTTTCGATTTTCTTCACTTCTATACCCAAAAAATACCTTAATAACTCCAAGTCTCAGATTTTAGATTTTTGGGTTTGGTAGCTTGTTGTACTGTGTTTTCTGGATATATCCCATCCAAGTTGACTTGAAGATTTATGTTTTGAACCTGCACCTGAAGGTTCATCATCACGATTAAAATGTCTAAGTGAAACTGATCTTACAAGGGATAAGATTAAATTAAAAATATTGAAAATAAGGACATTAAAAGTGCTTGAAATTAAATAAACTAATTATTTGACATTATTTGATATTATGAAAAAGTTCTTGAAATTTAAAAATACCCTAATTATTTAACATTATACCCTATCATATTAATCCATATTCATGTATCTTTATAAAAAGAATTTAAATTAATTTATTACATTTTGTAATAATAAGTATAAACATTTTATGTGTCGGTTAAATTGTCGACATTCTCTTTGTTGGCCTTTTCACCCTAACACCATTTCTCTATTTATCCCTGGGCAAATAATTTTTCCTAACACATTTTTTATCTTGATGATGAGCCTTAGTTGCAGATTCGAAACGTCGATCTTCAAGTCAACATGGAGTGATATATTTGGAAAATACACTACAACAAACTCCAAGTCTGTCATTTCAAACTCACTTTTCATGGCTTCTTCGAAATCAACAATGAGGAAATCATCACTTCGTGTAAAAAATAAATCAGCTAACTATAAAACAAAATAAGAAGTTTACGCCACTTTCTTTGATGTAGAGAGTAGGTTGTAACAACCCTGGTGACCACTGATGAATGACACACTTATTCGAAGTTGAAAGTTGGGTAAGACATCCTAGGGGGTGCTCATTTGTTTTTTTATGGCTAAGGAAACTGGTAAAGGAAATGGCTAAATATTTGGAAAGAAAAAATGGCATTTTTGGCACCATTATTTATTAAAATAATGGAAATTAGGAGAAAAAGGAAGTGAAAGGTCACATCTTGCAAGTGAGGAGGAAAATGAAGGAAAATAATGGAAAATGAAGAAAAAATAAGGCTCATCCCTAAAAGTGTTTTTCAGGATCGGTTGGTAACCTTTTGTTAGTTTAGCTTTGGATCTCTTTAATTACTCTCTCTCTCTCTCTCATACTCTTAGACACAGAGTTTTCTTGGAGCAATTTGACATTGGAGTAAGAAAGGAAAAGAAGGCAAGAGGAAGCAAAGATCAAGTAGGGAAAAGAAAGATCAAGCAGATATAATAGCCTTCATTGCAGGTATCGAATTGCATGTGTATTTTCCTTGCTAGATTTTGCATGCATGGGATTACATGTGTTTCTTTTCTACCATGGCATGGAGTTTGAGAGGTGTGACAATATTTCTAGCCTACCCTTGCCATTTCCTGATAACTTTGATGAGATGGGTTCTTTCATTTGGTTTATGTGGGATGACTAGATTATATTCGTACTTGAGTGGGGTGGATCTCTAAATTGACAAACAAATGGTGTAGTGATCCCTAAAACAGACTTAGGATGCATGAAGCCATTGGCCTAGTAACTATTGAACTGGACTGTGCGTTGCAGTAAAGCCAAATTGTGTTCCTCGATGGGCCTAGTGATTCCTAGATGGAATGCATGGTAAATCTTGGAGAGCATGTCTCGGTGTAGGGCTTAGTGAACCCTTGATTGGACTATGGATGCATAGTAAAGCTTGAAAGACTAGGAGACACTCAAATTCCTCACAGTGTAGCCAGAGAACTCTTATGGCATCCATATTGATTGGTGTTTTTGTTGTGTTCTATGAGTCCCACATTCATGCTTGGAATATGGCATGGGGGTGATTGGCTAAAAAGAGACTGGGCTTAGCCAATCTATGTTCGGGTGGAACATGGTAGTCCCATCTCCGGTTGGTTCATTGTATTCATTAATGAGAAATTCATTTCCTTGGTTTTCATGCATAAATGTACTGGTGTATATATGGATTTTGATGGCTGATATATTTATTGTATTTTTGTTACTATTATGTTGGTTAGATGTATGTTTTGTGACAACAACTATGTATGGCTCTCAGCATGTTTTTACTTGTATTTAAATGGATATGGTATCTATGACTTAATAAGTGATAAGGAAGAAATTTACATGAGGACACAATGGTTCATGGCGATTCTCAGATAAATATGAGATCTCTACACTTAATTATGTTGTCTACACCTCTTGGATACACGTTGACAATATGTTTGATGAAATGCCTGTCATGGCTAGTAAGGGTTTGGTTAAGGTCTTGATCAACTACTTACTTTTTCATCATTGTTTCCCTGTACCTTGATTTTGAGCTTTCATTGCATTTTGGGCAGTGGTCTGGGCTCTCGGACTGAAAATGTGGCTTAAATCCTAGGGTTGCTGGCATAGAACTGACAAGTTTGGTCCACAGTCGCTGACATAGAACTAACAATTTTAGTCCATAGTCCCTAGCATGTAGGCCTATGAGAAATACTTTAGGTCTATGGTCGCTCCCTTTCCCATAACATGAGAGATACTATGGCCTCAGAGGTCCAGAACAATAGTAGGACCTAAGGACATGTTGTCTGAGTGGTTGACATGTCTCCTAAGGGTTCTGATGATGATGTTGGATCACTGTGTATGATGTTCCACCGATTCCACTTCATTAAGGTTACCTAGGAAGTCAAATTTGATCATAGTATCCTCTCGTCTCATGTTTACCCTGGTTAGCATGGTTACATGGGTGGATGTGGGAGGTGGGTCTTACATAGGCTCTCTGTCACATTTATCAATGCCATTCTCCATCAAGTAAGAATATATTCTTCTATACCATGCATGCGGTGCTTGCTTGATCCCATAAAGATCTTTCTTCAACCTATACACCTTGTCTTCTTAACCTTCTACCTCATAACCAAGTGGTTGTGCAACATATACTTCTTTTTTCAGCACTCCATTCAAGAATGATGAATTCACATTCATTTGATAAACTTTCCATTTATGTTTCAAAAAAGTTGTCAACATTGTCTCCATCCTTGCAACTGGTGCAAATGTCTCCACATAATCTCTTCCATGCTATTGCTTGTACCCTTTGACAACTAACCTTGCTTTATTCCTTTTAATCATCCCCTGAGCATTGCTCTTGGTCATATAGACCCAATTCACTCCAATGACTTCTTTTCCTTACAGAAGGTCCATCAACTCCCAGGTGTCATTATTTTCTATTGCTCCTATCTCTTCATCCATTGCCACCACCCATTTTTCTTCTTTTATTGCATCCTCAAAATAGGCTGGTTCATCTACATGAAAGAATAATGAAAATAAGAAATTCAGAGCTGCACTACTATCAACTTCACTTTTCTTGTAAATTTCACTTAAATTTCTAAATTTTTGTCTTCTTATGATTGTGGAAGATGGACTTGAAATGTCACTTGATGATGTACTTGAATTAGATGACGCTGTAGGTATTTGCAGTGTGCTTGGAGTAGTATTTTCTTGACTACACACCATTGTCCTATTATTTATTGATAGTGTTACTTGCTGACCACTTTCCTGAGCTTGAATAGGTCTAGGAGGAATCACCATTGAGGAATTACTTGTTGTGGTCAATTTTTCTTTGTCTTCCTGTGGTATACGTCTTTTCACATTGACTGTCTTCTCCAAACTTCCATCCCATGCTTCCTCTTCTATGAATTGCACATCTCTATTGATTATGACCTTCTTGGTTAATGGATTATAGATCTTGTATGCCTGGGATTCATCAATATATCCAACAAATATGCATTTATCCCCCTTTCCATCCAAATTATTCCTTAATTCATCTGGGACATGTGCATAAGCCACACATCCAAACACTCTCATGTAAGTGACACTATACGTTTTCCCACTCCATGCCTGTTGAAGAATCATGTTCTTGAAACTTTTGATTGGACACCTATTAATGATAGAAACAACTTCATCCCAATAGTCATTTGAAAAATGCTTTACTTTCAACATACTCCTTTCAATTTCCATAATGGTCCCTTTCTTTTTCTTTTTCTTTTTTTTTTTACGTGGCACCATTTTGCTTAGGTGTATACCTTGTTGTAAATTGCTTGTGAGTTCCATGCTCCCTAAAAAAAAGAAGGAAGTCATTTGAGATGTATTCTCTGCCACTGTTAGTCCTCAAAACTTTTATGTAATGTCCACTTTGCTTCTCAACAAGATTTGTATTGGTGGAAGCGCTCAAACACTTCACTTTTCTGTTTTAGGAAATAGACCCATGTATTCCATTTGTAGTCATCTAAGAAAGTCAAGAAATAATGGATACCACCAATTTATGTTGTCTTCATTGGTCCACATAAATCTAAATGGACAATATCCAAAGGTGCCTTTGCCTTTTTGACTTTCCTACTAGAAACATCTCTCTATGTTGTTTGCCCAAGATGCATCCTTTACATAGGATTTCCTTTTTTTCTATGAGTGGAAATACCTTCACCATGCCTTTCCTATGCAGAAAATTCAAACCTCTAAAATTAAAATGACCAAATCTCAAATGCCATAAACAATTTGCATCTTTGACCTCTGCTTGAAATTTTATTTGTGTGACAACTACAACTTTTCTTTCATCCTCTTGTCAATTCATTGACAGATGTGCTTGCACACCTCCTTCCTTCAAATCTGGTTTTATATTTAGGGGAAAAATTCTATTGCTTGCCATATGAACTTTTTCAATCAACTATTTTCTTGGAGACTTATCCAAAATTGTGCACTCTCCATTCGTGAAAAAGACATTGTAGCCCTTTTTCATGAGTTATCTAATGCTTATGAGGTTGTGATTTAAACCAGGGGCAAAATAAACGTCTGAAATGTACTTATTCTCCCCATTATTTGTTAGAATGTTGACTCTCTCTTTATCCATGACCAATACTTTGTTTTTAGTCCCTAATGTCACTTCAAATTTCACACTTTCATCTAAATTGGAAAGCATTTCTATGTTCCCTATCATGTGATTGATGCACCCTAAATCTAGAAACCAGACATCCTTTTGTTTTTCTTGTGCTACATTACAAGCTAAAAACATGATATTTTGGTTCTAATTTTCCTTTGTGAAATTTTCACTTGGTTTTCTACTTATATCATGTTGCTTCTTTCTACATTCATTTTCATAATGACCATACTTTTGAAAATGATGACATTGAACTTGAGATTTATCATACCTATGACCTTGTGCTTGATTTTAGTTTTGGCCTTGACTTGGATTTTGATTGTTGTCCCTTCCACTTGAGCTTGAAGGGTTGCCTCTTCCACCTCTATGTGGGCTTCTACCTTTTCCTTTGGCATTTGATATTCCTCTGCCTCTACCTAAACCAAATGAAACTTGTGTCTTGAAGACATGATCCAATTAGGAGTTTGTTTATACATTTAATCTATGTTCATGAGACATCAATGATGCATGAAGATCATCTACTGAAAATTGTGAGAGATCCTTTGTCTCTTCTATGGACTTAACAATGGCATCAAATCTCGCTGGTAGACTTCTCAATTTTTTTTCAACTATTCTCCTTTCCTCAATTGTCTCACCATGAGACCTGATTTGAGTAACCAATCTAATTACTCTTGGCTTGTTGGGGCTTGAACCAGGTTCAGAGTTAATTAGCCAAAAAAATCCCTGTACTACTGGCCCTTTCGGCAACAGTCTGCGGAGTGTAGACTGAGGTCTCACCCGAAGCAATATGGGGGGACGCTGGAACTAGGTTTCCACACCCTTGAGATGTCTAAGTCGTTGATTTAGTCCAGCTATGAATACTTTCGCGTAGATTACTTTGCACACTTCTCTGGTCTATGAGGCCTTCACAGCCTGGTTATATTTGTCTTCGCGTAGCCCTAACAAGGTGCTGTGGGGCTTTCACGCTGCTAGAGCAGCGATCTACGCTATTTCCCCAAGTCACCCTACGGATCTTACCTATCTTCTTCTAACAGTTAGTTATCTTCACATAAACAGATATGTTATATTATATTCACTTATTCAACACATTCATATAAGTTCGCGCAACAAATAAACAGTAAACTTGCAATTCATACCCAATATACTTCAATGCATAAAACAGGAAGAGATACACATAGATATTGTAAAACTTCTCTTTGTTAATGCTTCAATCGGTTAGAAACTCAACCTACCCTGTGCACTCAACTGCAGGGGTTGGTGCACTTAGTTGTGGACTACTTGGCCTCTGGGCGCTTAGCTACAAATCCTTCTCCTACTCTACGACCCAAAGACATGACTCTACACTTCAACTCAATGCTTCCTTATTAGATCTTCCATTTATCAATTCTTCGATCTCTCTTTACACTTATAGCCTCGCTTTATTTATACAATCCCATGGCTCGCGGACCATGGGTAGATCTCTCGAACCGACATTACATTAGAAAAATGAGGGTGGTTAACCCTCTGACTCATTTACCATCTTCACGCTTCACGCCCACAAATCACAGAGTCTTTACATCAGACTTATTCAAAACTTGGGTTTTAAGCCCCAAAACATGCCTTGGGGGGATCCCACGCCAAACAATTACTTATGTAAAAAATGAGTCTACATTCACAGAATATTTCAAACAAAATGACTCAAAATCTCTTCTTAGCATTTGTAGTTTTGTTGTATTCACTTTTTCCATGCATTGGTAAGCTATCTGGAGGGTATCCCATGCTTTCTTAGAATTTTGTGACACTTTAATCCTTGGGAAACACTAGTAAAAATGGCTAATTAGTTACTAAAAAAAGGACTAAAATTTGCATATAAATGGTCATTTTTTAGTCGGTGACCAATATTAGCTAATTTACAGTATCTTATAACGCGACCAACTTTTAGTCATTTTTAGCTTAGTCATTAATTTGTTGTTTCAATTTTATTATTTAGTAGTATATTTAGTCATAAATTTGGTTATTAATTTAGTCATTGATTTAGTCATTAATTGTTACATTTAATGACCAAATATATTAATACATGATCACCTGAGAAAATCAATTAATGACCAAAGAAATAGGACCAAAATGTTAGTCGTGTTATAAGATACAGTAAATTAGCTACTACTTGTCATATATATGAAAAATTTAGTTGTAATTTCTAATCACAAATTTATCATTTGTAGTAGTCATTTATCATTTTTTTGGTAGTTTCATATACATTATATAAACGACTGATTTAGTAGTTTATATTCATTTAATTTAATTTCATTAATAATCATTATAAGTGACTAATTTATTTGTTTTCATCATTCATCAATATAAGCTACTAATTTAACAATTTTAGAGTGATTTTATGTATTCATTATTAATCGACATAAATTAATTAGTTTGATTTTGCGACTAATTTAAATAAAATTGGCATACAAGCATGTTCATTTAATATTAAAACACAAAGTTACATATGTTAATTACAATACTAAATAATGTCAAGTGCAACTATAAATAATTTCAACCACAAATTATATTATATAAAATGTCAAGTATTACAACATGAGTTTCCAACTTAATATTAATTAGTTGGACTACAATTTACACATGAAATATTGTTCATCACTTCAAAACATTATCACTGTGTTGCCATGGCATTGCAAGTGAATTCACCATCTCTGAATACTTAACTATCAGCCTCTATGTGTGTGTCTTATGCGAGATATTAGCTCTAAGAGTACCACTAGACCCATTTCCTTCTCTCCCTTTTTGTATTTGTCGCACCAGTGTTATTGTTCTCATCTTTATTCAATTCTTGCTTCTTACCATTAATATTGATCAATTCCTCTCCTCAAAACAAAAGAAGATATAATGCAGAGTATAAAACATGAAAAAAATGAATACTGGAATATAAACTAAACTATACTATAAAATATTCATATGACATATACCTCAACATCAGTAACGTGAATGCCATTCCCCCCTAAAAATAAGATCTTGAACAAGTTTTCTTCACTTTCGTGATAGTGGCCACTATGTTGCCAGATGACCTGTAGAAATAAAACAAATAAAACATCTCGAAAGAAAAGAACACCTTAATAACTTAGTATTTAACCTCCAGATAATGCTTAAGCACGATCATGCCAACTTACATGTTAAAAATCTCAAGATATGGATAATTTGTGAAAACAAATAATCTAAGATGTGATTTCTAATCCTTGTCATCTTATTTGCAACAAAATTTCATTTTCTAAGGCATGAACTTGGTCAAATATATAGACAATTTGTGCTCAAATAACAATATGATAGTAAACTTTTCTAATAGTCATGAAATTATCTTTACACAAAACAATAAAAAGGATTTCAATTAATATCGTGTATTATTAATCTCATCTTCAAGCTTTGGATGTTGTTTAAATGGATATGATACCAAGTATTTTCAATTTCATAGTTAAAAGACAAAACAAAATCAAAGAAAAAAATCAAAATACAATCAAATAAAAAAGAGAGGATATCATGGAATGAACATTGCAATTATAAAAAATATGTTTACCTATCCATCAATGTCTTGTCTACCATTCCTAAAACATTTGCTTGCCCAAAATAACCATGAGGTGAAAGAATCTCAACATTAAAAACCATAGTAATCCCTACTCGAAACATTTCGAAAGTCGATGGCTCAACTACCTTAGCTCCCCTTGTATTGGCAAACCATATGATGTACAAAGTCAACTACCATAAGCTATTTTTTCAAGCAAATCCTTCACACTTGAATTTGGAGGTAGTTCCTGCACAATCATTTATTTAACAAAAATAAGCAATCATTTATTCATGAAATTGATATTATGGTAGAAATTTAAAACATCATACATAAAAAATTGTGTAAAACATTAGCAAATAGATTTCAAAACAAGCAGATTAGGAAATGAATTCATATTGTGTTTCCAAGGCATTGTTCTCCTCTTTCTTCAATTCTTGATTCTTCCCATCAATACTGAATTCCACTTCTGAAAATGAAAGAAGATACAATTCAAAATATACTATATGAAAGACAACGAACACTCGAATATAATCTAAAGTAGACTACATATCTTTTATAATAGCGAATTGTCAGGAAAGTTATAAAGATAAACATAGTCAACAAATTAATAAAAATCTCAATTATATGTTCATACCCATATAGCCTTGCATTTTAAAATGTCAAAAATTAGCCTTATAGAAAATCGAAAACAATAAAATTACTATTATATTTATTAAAAATTTCCAACTTAGGGCTAAATTCCATTGAAATTATCCAAAAATTGATTTCCCTACTTTATTACAAGCAATGCCACACTTAGTGTCTGACTTTTTCCATGATATGTATCTCTTTGTCCTCATATGTAGAGCATGGTGGTAGTTATGTAGGTTTTATTTGTACATAAATGAACAAAAGATGCCAAAAATGCTTGAAATTAACTAACTTGCAAGGTATTTTTCCTATCATTAAAAATTATAAGTGGTTTTATTTCTTATTGTTTTCATTTATTTTTATAAACAAAGGAATAATTAACAATTAGGGGAATTGGAAACACCCCTATAGGTTGGAAAGAGAAATATTTTCTTTGGAAATATTTCTAGTAGTTTTTGGGGCATTTCTAAGGTGTTTTAGTTTACATTTCTAATGGTGAAATATTAGTGGAGGAGAGGGGGGGTGGGGGGCGGAGTTTCCTACTACTTAGTTCTTGAAAAATGTATTCCCTCCTACCTTAGAGGTTTTATTATCTAAGCTTGCTTGGAAGGAATGTTTTGGCTTGTTAGTAATCTTTGCTTAAGTCTTATTTTTACCAAGGTTGCACATAACATACACACACAAAATTATTGTAGAGTGTGTGTCTGCAAGAACATGTTTGAGAATTTATCGAAGGAAGTTGGAGGAAATTGACCATGACTCTCTTGATATTAGAGGTAAAGGAAAGAGCTCAATGATCACATATTGGTGCCTTGGGGGAGGGTGGTGGTGGTGCAGGCTACTAGCTTGTGCCAAGAGTTGTGGAGAGATGAAGTTCACAGTTTTAGTGATCTGCATTTGGGAATATATGAGGTATTTGTCAAAGAGAAAAGCATATCCATGATGATAAGAGATACTCATCATCATCATAGACAGACACTCTGAAGGTCACAATAGAAGCAATAGTATAAGTGGAGGAGGACGCCGAAGGCATCTCTTCCAAGCCACCATTGACATATAAGGAGGCAATAGACATCAAGGACATGCTTTTTCATTTTGAGAAGAATATCAATAACCGTCTCTTGGTCTGGAGCTATTATTATCTCTTTCATTAGAAAATAAGATCATTTTCACTATGTTTTATATATAGTGCTACTTCTCTTTTAATTAACACTTCCACAGATGTAAGAAACATATCTCACCCCCCAAAACTCTTCACATTCAACTCATATCATAGGGACACTAAGATTACCATTATTACTTGTAATTTATCTTTTCTCACTTGTCTCCTTAGCACAGATTCTACATGGGGAATTACAATTTTGATAGCATTATATTCTAATGAAATTATCACAAACAACTTGAAATTTCTTTGTACAAAAACCCTACCATTTACCATTTATGTGCAATTATGGATTTAACTCAAAGTTCAAATTCAAAAAGTATTGCGAGTTTTAATAAAAGCTATAACTTTGAGAATAGATGCTAACAATACATTTACTCTTTATTGTTGAGATGAATTTATTCTTACTTGTTCATAGTGCCATCCCAGAAAGTGAGGCAACATCAAAATTTGAGTGAAGGGATCCTAACCAACAATTGAAACTTGAGATAGGCCCAATGCTTCATGCTAGTATTAATATAGCTGCAAACTTCCAGTCTACAATCCTTCTCTCTGCAAATTAAACAAAATACCCGACAAAATTTCTAAAAATAAACAAGGACAAAACATCCATCAAAATTGGTAAAAATAAATAAAAACAAAACACCCATCAAAATTGCTAATAAAACACCATTGAGGCAAACATGGTGCTACAAACAACGATGAAAATGCACACAAGATTTAGTGATCGTGTGCTTTACCATTTGTTCCAATAGTCAATATAGTTGGGAGAAAAGAGAAACCATAAATCAAATGCATTTGGAATTTTTAAATCACTAAAACCCCATCATCAATGTTTTAGCAACTTTATTTAGAGAAACTTCAATATAACTACAAAGAGTTCAAGAAAAATATAGAGAAAAATGTGAAGAAACTTCAATGTGACTGCAAAGAGTCCATGGAGAATTTACATAAAACAAATTGGGAATTTATATTGAGATAGTGAACTAATATTGTTGAAGCTCGCTTCTAAATTCTGCTCAGCAACCTACATGGGAAAGAAATACATCGCGGAGGAGTTTAACCAAGCACTATATCACTTAAATTTTATCTGTATAGGGATCAATTTACACATGTATATCACTTAACTATATGTGATGTGTCTCTCTTAAACTTAAACACACAAGTTGATTTACATGGGTTACATGTAATAATTACATGGCACAGTGAACTATTAAGGAAATTTCCAAAAGAAACAAATTTTCAAAAATAATATTTAAACTTAGATGATTTGTGTTCTATGATGACCAATCAATCATATTAACCATATATTACAGTCAAGGAGCATTTTTCCAAGATCTTTTCTTCTCATTGTTGCCATTAATGGTGCTTTACTTGACACTTTTTGAGGTACTAAAAATCTCACTATTGAGAATTATAGCTCAGACATGAACTTCTACATAGGTTTAGTGTGAACATAAGAAGTAGTTTGAGATCATTTTGAGCCTTGGTGGCACAATTGACATGGAACAGTTTGAAGCCTTGTTGGTGTGGGCCAAGGAGCAATGCTAGATGGTTCTTGCATTGTCCAACCAAGTGTCATGAAAAATTTCAATCCCCCATTGTCCTGGACTTGATGAAAAGAGGAGGCGTCATGGGTAGCTCCTCTAGAATTTCTCTGAAATAAGAACGAACTGAGAGAAAATGTATCTCTAATTTTTAAAGCAAGGCGTTGTTGATTTAAGTGTTTGAAGAATGTTGATAAAATTCTTCCCAAGTCCCTGTAGATGCAATAAAACCCCCACTCTTATCTCATTTAGATAGGATATTTAAACATAAAGTGCTCCTTAGTATCTACCTCAGGCAAAGAGAAAAGTCTGCAAATCATTTCTATTAGGGGAAGATGGTGATCTGTCTCAACCCTCAACTGATGTGAGTACATCTAAAGCTATCTAGAGGAAATGGAAGCCCAACAGATGGAACTGGAGATAGTATGGCCAAACAAGGGAGAGAATTGTGCCATTCTTTATTCAGTTCTTGTCCCATATTTTTGACAGATAAGTTATTAAAAATGTATAAAGGAGATAACTACACCTTCTTATATTCACTTCTTGTTCCATATTCCCAACTCATTCCTGCTCGAGCAAGACATTTATTCTCTCTCATGATTACCCTCATAATCATGACTGTGATACTGCATTAGTGCCACTATACCCAAGCCTTCTTGTGGCTATCTGTTATAAGTTATGATCTGGTTTCAGTTGATAGGGCTCCCATCCCTGGGTTGCTGAAACTAACTTTGCATTCATTGTCCACTCCTTTTCTATAAGATCCATTAGAATTGGCAGACTATCCACTTTGTCCTCCATGTCAACTTTACCTCTACTGCCCATATCTCCCATTGGGCATCAATGCCCAAGCTAGTAGGTTTCATTTTCCAACTAGTGTTCGGATATAAATTTGCATGAAGTCTTCATGATCAATCCATGTTGAGGGTATCCTGCATCTAGGTACATGTAACCCGATAAGTAGTCACTTGGAAAGTCCAACTTAAAATTTAAACATTGTGATTCATAACTTGGAATATAAGCACACTGTCTCATGTATATCAAACTACAATCAAGATAGCTATTCTTTGTGTTTACATGGAATTTTTCATTTGATGCCAATGAACTGTAGGATCCCCTGATATTTTCCTTCTGCAAGTCTTAGACAACATAGCTATTGGGCACAAAGAAAATGGCATAGAATGTGCACAAAACACAAGAATGCCAAGAAGATCCACTTTGTCCTCCATGCCAACTTTACCTCTAATGCCAACATCTCCCATTGGGCCTCAATGACCAAGCTACTAGGTGGAATTTTCCAACCAATGTCTAGATATGAATTTGCATGAATTCCTCATGAACAATCCATGTTGCGGGTAGCCTACACATAGGCACATGCAACTGTATCAGTAGTCACTTGGAAAGTCTAGTTTAAAGTTTAAATACTGCAATTCATGACTTGGAATGTAAAAAAATTGTCTCATCTATATCAAACATCAATCAAGATAGTTATTATTTGTGTTTACATTGAATTTTTCATTTGATTCCAATGAACTGTAGGATCCCCTAGCCTTTGCCTTCTGTGTGGATAGCACAATACATATTTGTACAATCATATAGATAGTATTGTTCGTATCCATACATTTATATAGACAATCCATACATGTGTCCATATAATTTGTATGGGCATGTCAAACATCTATATAACAATCGTTTTGCTCAGTCCAATGTGTGTTTGGTATCCATACATGTGTCTGTATAGTTCGTATGGTTAGGAGATATCTGGTCAAAGTTTGATAAGCTTTGTAACTTAATATGACCTAAGGAATTAGTGACAACCAAAAATTGTAGCCAAACAAAAGATAGGAGGGAAAAACAAAACCCCCTTTAAAATGAAATGAACGATGAGTACAAGAGAAACATCAAAAGAGATAAACATTGATGTACAAGAGTGTTGTCGTCAGAAGGAAAACCCTAGAAAGTGAAGAAGGGGAAGTAATAGAAACGTTCCCTGAACTAAGGTGCCACTACCACTAGAGGAGGTTGACATTCCTTCTCATCGTCCAACTTATTGGTATGGACATCAACACCATGTGTCTGGCAAATAATTTAAGTTAGAAAGATTCCCAAACTAATAGGGTTGTGGTGAGTAATCTTGGTTGAAATCAAACTACTCTTGATTATTGGTTGAAGTGGAGGTGGAAGAAGTAGAACCACTCCTCACATACAGTGTTGAAATCCTACTAGATGGGGAGAAACTGGTAATGTTTCTCTGAGTAGGAGTTCTATAGTGGTGATGCTTCTGAGAAGATTTGTTTCTCATAGGTACCCTCAACGTGGCATAGTCTGGAGCCTTGGTGGTATGGGCTAGGGAGCAATGATGGATGGTTCTTACATTGTCCAACCAAGTGTCATGAATAATTTCAATTCCCCATTGTTTTGGATCTGATGAAAAGAGGAGCAATTGTGGGTATTTGCTCTAGAATTGCTCTAAAATAGGCATAATTTTAGAGAAAATGTATCTCTAATTTGCAAGGCAAGACATTGCTGATTGAAGTGCTAGAAGAATGTTGATAAAATTCTACCCAGGGTCTTGTAGATGAAATCAAACCTCCCTCTTATCTCATTTAGACAGGAGATTTAAACATAAAGTTGTCCTTAGTCCCTACCTCATGTAAAGAGCAAAGTCTACAAATCATTTCTACCAGGGGAAGATGGTGATCTGTCTCAACTGTCAACTGATGTGAGCACATCTAAAGCTACTGAGAGGAAATGGAAGCCCAACACATGAAACTAGAGATAGTATGGCCAAACAAAAGAGATAACTATGCATTCTATTTTTTAGTTCTTGTCCCATATTTCTGACAAGTAAGTGATGAAAGATGTATAAATGAGAGAACTACACCTGTTTATATTCACTTATTATTCCATATTCCGAACTCATTCCTGCTCAAGCAAGACATTTATTTTGTCTCGTGATTACCTCGACAATCATGATTGTGATACTGCATTAGTGCCACCATACCCAAGCCTTCTCGTTGCTATATATTATAAGTTATGGTCTGGTTTCAGTTGATGGGGCTCCCATATCATGGGTTACTGAAGCTGACTTTGCATTCATTGTCCAATCCTTTTCTATAGATGCTTATATAGCACATATCTTGTCGGTACTGAGTAATCCTTTGCTATTTTCATATCTTGATGAAGAAAATATTTTACTTTCTGTTGGGTCCCTATAATACTAGTGACTACCCCATTACTATTATAGTTGTACCCCTTATTAATATTGTTGTGCCCCTATTGCCCCCATATTGTTATTACTGTGCCCCATAGAATCCCTCTATTGCTACTTTTGTGGCTTTATATTATTATTGTTAGGTTGGGTCGGTTATATTGTGACTCCTTAGACTCCTATATATAGAAAGAAGGTTTTGTCATTTTTATCATCCAAGAATTGTTCATTTATGTAATGTAAAGGAGGTTGCCCCCTCGAAGAGGCTGAATTCTAAGGCGTTGATCTATCTTTTCTATCTTTTCTTGAGTTGGTTTCAATAACATTTGGTATCAGAGCTTTGGATTCTAGGGTTTCGCTGCTCCAAACAGGTCATCATGGAATTTTCGCTAT
>APFE031126214.1:0-14573 GCA_000404065.3 Pinus taeda | reverse complement strand
CAGCACCACAATAACTAGAAAAGGGACCAAGAAGAAGAAAATGCCAAGAAATATAAACAGGTCCATGATGTTTGAAATTTGTAGGCTTTTGAATCTGCAAAATTTAGTGCGAATGGGAATGAGAAAATTAAAAATGTATTTAGTTTTACTATTTATTAATTTTATTTATTTAGAATCTAGTTTCATGATTCATCATTCTAGAATTTCTAGAAATAAGCTATACATTTACTAAATTACTAACTAAACTAAACTAAGTTGTGTAGGCTTGCTCCTTGCTCCTCGGCGCTCGCTCCTCGCTCCTCGGCGCTCGCTCCTCGCTCCTCGGCGCTCGCTCCTCGCTCCTCGCTCCTCCTTGCTCCTTTGCGCAATCTCCTTAGCTCTCCTCTAACTCTTTCAAGGTCACAATGAACTAAAAATGACCCCCAAGCCCTTATAAAACTAAATTTTATTTTATTTATTTATTTTATTTATATTTGGCGTCCAATTTTTTATTTTTATTTTTATTTATTTATTTTATTACGCGCTTTTCGCTCCCGGCGGTGGTGCACGTCGCTCCCGGAGCGAAAATTAAAGCCTAGGAGCGATCGGAAGCGATCGCTCCCTGATCGCTCGTAGGTTTTAATTTTCGCTCCGGGAGCAATGCTCCCGAAGACGTTCCTTGTTTTGGCAGCGAGCATAAATTTTTTTATCGGGAGCGCACCCCCGACCCGCTCTCGCCCGGAGAGCGAATTGGGAGCGGGTTCAGGAGGGGGGCACTCCCCCACAACTCTGGTACTCCCTATGGTAGGATGTTTGATATTGATTTGGGATCAATGGATACTGATATTGAGCTGTGGGAGTTTCGGGGGGCTTGGGGTACTTCTTGGAGCGATGAGAAACCATAGGGTGAGTGGTTCACCTTCCCCTAGTGGTGCGCTGTGTACAGGGTGAGTAGTTCACCTTCCCTGTGATACCCCATTATGGTTGATATATGCATAGGATGAGTGGTTCGCCTTCTCTTGCGGATACATCCTACCCATGCAGTTCGAGTCTCATGGGAAGTACCTCTCATCTGGCCAATGAGTTGGGAAATGAGGATAGGGACCATAGTACTATCGATGGACGCATCGTGTACTACCATACTCCCTATGCTAGGATGTTGATACTGATCTTGGATCAATGGGGACTGACTTCGGGTCAGTGGAGATATGATACACTCTTGATCATTTCTTCTTCATTATTTCTTCATAGTTCAACATAGAAAGGATGACAGGGATGGTACAAATAATCAGATGGTTTGGCAGGTAGAGTTATCCCTAATTGAGAGGGAGTGTTAAATTTGGCAACTAGGGCCAAACTCCACCTTGGACAACTCATATGATGGAGATGATATTTTTGTTGGATTCCTCTTTCTGAGAGATGTAGGATTGATCTAAGATCATCTCATTCTGACATGTATAAATGGAATTATGAATTTATTTCTTCTGTGGACAAATTGTCAAGGTCGGCTAGCAATCTGATGTAGGCTTAGAAGCCCAAACGTCATGTCTCTTCACCCTCAACATTGCATATAAATAGAAGGAGCATCTACCTCATTTCGACATTCGTCATCACACACACATATCTCTGTCTCCTTATTTGATTGGGTCGTACAAATTTCAAGACAACCTTCTTCTTCTCCACACGTGCGAAGGGTTGACTGCGTTTTATGTTTTCGTACATTGACTATGTTGCAATAAGTTTGACCAACGTTGACCAGGTTACATTTGACCTTGTTTGACTACGTTTTTCTTGGGAGATTTTTTGTTTGGGCAGGTTGCATTCTTTGGCACAAATTTTGAGGATTTCTGGGCAGTTTGACCAACGTTGGCTGCAGGTTTGACTATGCGTTGACCAAGTTTGATCAATTTCTTCAGCACTGTTTTGGGCTGTTGTTGGAGGCCGAATTGATTGGGTTTGTCTGAGTTGATTTGGAGGAGTAATTCTGCTGATTTGACCAATGTTGACTTTCTATTTAGGGCATCCTGTTGACTATAGGTTGACTGAACATATTTCACTGTGTTTGGGCAAGTAAATTTTGTATATTGTACTCTCTCTTTGTGTTGGACTTTTGAAGAATAATAAGAAGATTTGAACAAAGGGTTTTCCCCACATTGGGGTTTTTCCCTGGCATCCGCCAAATATTGTGTCCTCTTGTCTTGGCTTGTCTTTTGCTTATTATTTATGTTTTATCCGCATTTACTATCAATGTTCATGTGATTGCTAATCTAGAAATTGATATGGGCTAATAAGAAAATTGAAGTAAATATCTCTAAAGCATAGAACATACCATTGTTATCTAAAATTAACAGTATAGGAGGGAGAAATCGTGGTATGTGAGATGCCCTGACCTTGATTTTTCCACCCTTCTTCATATACCTTTTGCCTTTTATGAATTTTCTTTAATTAACTGCTTTGGGTTCAAAGGACAATAGCATGATATGTAAGTTATAGCGGTGATCAACCCCTTTTAGGTAGGGCGGTTCATTTCCCTCCAGGGGTTGGGACAATCATGGGTTCTTGAATGATAGAGGAGGCTCATCTAGGGCCTATGGAGCCAAGGTGATGGCCAATGATTAGGGTAGAGTTCATATAATGGCTTTTGCTCATGTGCTAATTATTTTTTTCCTGACCATCTTTTGCATTTTGTGGTACAATTTCTTGTTAAATGTGGCTATTTATGATTTTTACTTTTTCTTTTAATCCCTTCAATCTTTGGGGCATCATTCTAGCTTAACCCAAGATGGGGGCAAGGGGCAGAATGGGAATGTGGACCCTAGTAGGAGAAAAGATGAAAGGGAGTAATGGACCACAAACCCAAAGTTGGGGTTTCCCAAACAGTACCACCCTAGAACCGAATGGTCAAATAGAGGAGATTGCAGGGACTTAAGATCCAAGTGTAACAACCAAAAGAGATCAAGGGGATAGGAGCACAAACCAAGCCCACTCTTTCTGCCAAATCCCCCCATCAATCCATACCTAGAAGTATCCATGATAAGTAAACCCAACACTCAATTACCAAATGACAAGACATACCTTTAGGTTTGGGAGGCCCGCCTTTCAAACATATGATCAGTACAGGTGGGTGAGGGCCCACATGGATGGCTCAAGTGGCAGAGAAATGACACAGCGAGCTAGTAGGAGGCATCAAGGCGCTGTCGACTGAGGCTCATCATGGAGAAATATTTCTCCTGGGGCCAACTATGCCCTACGACATTATGGAAAGGAATCCTTGCATGTCCCAACCCCTGGTGTGCGATGAACTGCCCCACCTTAAGGGGATAATAAATGCTGACCACATCATACAAAGCATGCTTTTATCTTGGGAGCTTCGCGTAGTAATACAAAAGAAAAATTAATAAAAAGAAACCAACATAAGAGGGGTGGAAAAACAAAGGCCAGAGTAACTCATGCATCCACGTATGCTCCCTCCTTACATTTATACACCCAAGGTGTGGGCTTCCCTTGTCATAGCTACCCTTTTAGCATGGCATGTGGCTTGGAGCCTTCCCTTTGTCCCCACTCCGTTCCATTAATATTTCACAAGACACTTGGCATTTGAAGGTTGTACCTTGGACATGTCATTCCCTTTGGGGTTGAAACCGCCATATCCACTGCCATGGGAGGATGCTGATGGATTTCTTTGTGCATGTGATTGTGGGTTATCACGTTCAAAGGCACCCTTTGATCTTTTAGATCTGTATTGGGCTTCCTCCTCTTTTATTATTTATTTGGCTCTTTATGTTGCTGACACACTTAAACAAGTTTTGGTTCCTATTTGTTTATCTCCATCCCATGGCCTTTTCCTACAGAGGTGCCTTTTGGCACGGGTGTATGAACCCGTGTAAGTGTTTTTGCAATGGAGGCATGTAAATTTAGTGGTTTCACCCCCTTTCCCTCCTTCAGGCCTAGAAACATATTTCCATAATGGTGTTTGGTCTGGTTTAGTTTTTTCACCCTCATCATCTCCACTCTCCTCTTCCTCCTCACCAAGATACTCCTCCTCTCTAGGGTTTTCATCAATTCCACTAAAACCCACTTCTTTATCCTCTTCATCATGATCAACCCTCCAACACCATAATAACAAAAAAAGGAACCAACAATAAGAGAATGCCAAGCCATATATCCATGATGTTTGAAGTTTTGAGCCTGCAATAAAATGAAGGAATGAGAATGGGAAAGAGAGAAGAGAACATTTTCATTTAGCAATGAACATATAAAACACACAAATGCTAGATTAGAGTGTAGATCCTACATCTTTGGCCTTCAATCCCAAGCTCCAATATCCCTTGTAAGCTCCTTAAGCTCCCAAGCAATCCTTTCAATCTCCCTCCTCAACTCAAGCTACTAGCCTCCAATTCCAAAAGCCCTCCTCTCATGCTCTCATTGTGCAAATGGTGAATAATGGGAGGGGAGGAGGGCCTTTTATCTTTTTTTCTTTTTCTTTTCCCTTCGCTCCCCTTCCTTGCCTATCTGCTGCACTGCTTTTTCGACGACGGGAGCGAAAGGGAGCGACCGTTCCCTCATTCACTCCCTTAAAAACGGGGAGTACAATTTTTTTAGGGAGCGTGCTCCTGAGGTCGCTCCCTATCCACTCCCTAGCGGAGTGTGCTCCGGGAGCGGATTCGAGGGGGGGGGCCGCTCCCTCACAGCCCTGTTATGATGGACTCCCTGGAAAGCGGGTGAATCCTTTGTGCTCTTTCGTGCTCTTTTGTGCTAAGGAATGTTGCAGTTGTTAGCTCATGGGATGGAGGAAGGAGATCCTCTGAAGTCCCTGTTTCAGCTGGAAATTGGTGTTTAATCTCAAGCAGGGCCCCTCAGTCTCTGGAATCTGGCTTGGGGGTGATAGTTGCAAGTGAGTATTCGCTGCAATTGTCTAAGGTTGGGTGGAGAGTCATAGTGCCAGACTTATGTGCCCAAACATTTCAAGATAAGTGTTTTCTATATTCACAATGCTAATGATCATGTGCTTACATTTCTGGAATTGAAATGGTGTTTATATGTGCTATTAACCTATTAACGAGTATTGAATTTATGTGTTGAAGTGGTGTTCATAATGGAATAAATGCATGTGCATTTCTAACCTAAGCTTGTGTCGCAGAGCAAGGCTTCTGATTACATTAGGTTCATTTGATTCTAAATGGTATAATATACAATGTCTTATATAATAAACAGGATCATGTTATACTTCTAGTTGAGATAGTGTGTGTATGAACATAAGAGTATATCTCTGATATGGCAGAATGAATAATACATAGTAAAGCCTTGAAGGCATTAAAAAGGTCTATAAAAATTAGAACTAAACCATGACAATATATAACATAAGATCCTCATGTGTTAATGAGTTATGGTTACATCGAAGGCCCCTGTTTGATAGGGTCTGTCTACATATACTGGCTACAAGCCATTTTGTAATTTACATGGCACCATGGTAATGTCGAGGATGATATCATCTCTTAACTATGTTAACCTATAACCTTTTCCAAAGGCCTCTTAGCCTACTATGATTAGTGGCTTGAGTGTCGTGAGGATATGGCTGCTTGTGGCCATATTGCTTTCATTGGTAGCATTTTATCCAAGAGGGATGGTTGCGCGCCCCTTCCAATAGCGAAGCACCTTTGAGACCTTTGATAAGTGCAGTCGTGCACTTTCAGCAGCCATGGAAGTCTTTGATGAGTGCCACCGTGTTGCTGGTCAAGGCATTGCAAGCCTTGGGGCGCACATTGGCCTGCTAATCATCGAGGAGTGTTGATCTCCTTAAGCCCTTTTCGTATTTTGCAACTCCCGTGGAATTGGGAAAAGCAGTTCTATTGTAAGCTTAGGAGGATAGTACCATGAATGCTTAGGGAGCCATGGTGGCCATGGAGGAACGTTGGTGCAAATCCAGCCAGTTGCAAAACCACTGCAACCAAGTCATGAGTAATACACAGTAAAGCCTTGAAGGCATTAAAAAGGTGTATAAAGATTAGAACTAAACCATGACAATATATAACATAAGATCCTCATGTGCTAATGAGTTATGGTTACATCGAAGACGCCTGTTTGACAGTGCCTGTATACATATACTGGCTACAAGCCATTTTGTAATTTACATGGCATCACGGTAATGTCGAGGATGATATCCTCTCTTAATTATGTTAACCTATAACCTTTTCCAAAGGCCTCTTAACCTGCTATGATTGGTGGCTCGAGTGCTGTGAGGATATGGCTGCTTGTGGCCCTATTGCTTTAGCTGGTAGCGTTTTATCCAAGAGGGATGGTTGCACTCCCCTTCCAATAGCCAAACACCTTTGAAACCTTTGATAAGTGCAGTCGTGCACTTTCAGTAGCCATGGAAGTCTTCGACGAGTGCCACCGTGTTGCTGGTCAAGGCATTGCAAGCCTTAGGGCACACATTGGCCTACTGATCATTGAGGAGTGTTGATCTCCTTAAGCCCTTTTCGTATTTTGCAACTCCTGTGGAATCGGGAAAAGCAGTTCTATTGTAAGCTTAGGAGGATAGAAGACCTAGACGTGGCAACCATAGATTGGTTGTTGAGATTTTGCCTTATCGCGATTGGGCGATAATGGGATGACATGGCCCAGAGACCTCACCCTGGAAATTCTAATTTAGCGCAACGGAGGCATGGCAAGGATGACTAGCGTTGGGCTGGCTGGAGGCAGAGTGCAGTCCCATTGGCTGTGAGTGGAGACCACGCGACAACTTATCCCTGAAGTTGAAAGAAAAAATAAGTCCCGCATGTTAAAACAGGGAAATTTGCTGCAGAGTGCGGGATGATGTGGGCTTGGACAAAGTGGCATACATGTTGCCTTGACTGCAACATAATTAGTGTAGGGTTGGCTGTAAGACAAATCAACTTATTGGGCCTTCCTTGAAACTAAATGCAAGCGTAAATGTTTGGCGAGATGACGTAAGTCCGGCCCTGATGGCAGATGGGTGGATCGACAACCATGTTATTAGCCAGGGGCAGACCCACCTGATAGGCCAGCTTGTTGATCAACCGTGGAGCATTCCCAAGATCAAGTGCGGGAGGGAGCAAGGTGAGTCAGAGTAGGATTATGTGCCAATGCCATAGTTGGCACCAATTTGGAACGAGGGTCGTGTGAGGGTGTGGCCCACTAATCCACGTGTCCCTGAGGGTTTCCCCTAGAAGTGCATAAGGAGAACAAGCTAGGAGACACTGGAAAGATGGGATCAGGATGACATGTCCCGATGGTCCCATCCTCGTGAAAAGGGAGTAGTCGCACGAGGGTTGTTGAGATGAAGGGACAAGTATGACGTGTCTTGGTGGTCTCCACCCCAGTGGTATAAAACAGAGAGAAGTTGGGGTGGTTCTAGGATGGTTCAATGAGGGGGGTCGTGGCATTGCCACTTCGTGGACCAATTGGAAGCAAGGAGCTGCAGAGATGTGGCCCACCACCCGGCATGTGCTGGAGGTCCTACCTAGAGAAGGAAGAGGAGCAGACTTGGGAAGCGTGGGGTTGAAGTGGTTGTTGATTTGGGGTAGCATCGAATGTGCTGTAGCCACGAAAATTGGTGGAGAGGCTAAGGCGCATGAGATCTCTAATACCCAAAAAGGGTTTGGGTAGATTTTAAACAGTTTGGGAGATATTAAAATAATTATTATTTTAATGGAGTCCCTAAGTCTAAACTTAGGGAAAATAAAATATTAAAATATTAAAGTGAATTAATATAAAAATGTATTAGAATGGTCCAAAAGTCATGGATCAAGCCAGATCTAATCTTAGCCGTTGATTAGTGACTTAATCTTGGCCGTTGATTTGCCAACGAGAAAAGTATAAGAGGAGGCTTGAGGGTCACTTGGAGAATACACCAAGAGATCAAGATTTCGACTTTCTAGGGTTGGGTTTGCTGAGAAAGTTGAGAGCGTGATTAGAGTTGCCGCTGAGGGGCAGTGAATACAAAAGCAGAGAGGCAGAGATAGTGCCGAGAGGATCAGCGCAACAGCTGGGAAAGCTAACGCAGAGGGCAGAAGCGGGAACTGCCGGGAACAGCCGGAATAGCCAGGAAAGCTAACACAGAGGGCAGAAGCTGAAACTGGTGGAACAACCGGGAAAGCTGACACAGATGGCAGAAGCTGGAATTGCCTGGAACAAATAGAACTGTCAGGAACGCTGATGTAGAGGGCAGAAGCCGGAACTGCCGGAACAATAGGGAAAGTTGACACAGAGGACAGAAGCTGGAACTGCTGGGAAATCTAATGCAGAGGGTGGAAGAGGTTGACGCGGTCCCTAGAAGTTGATGTTGGGGTTTTTCGTGGCGCAGATTGGAGCTGAGGAGCTGCCTGAGTGTTTATCCGGGGTTTCAGCCCGAACATCTGTCTCAGATTGGGAGGTGCTACTGCCGAGATTTTTCTCTGTTGGGTGTGCCGAATTTGGCACCCAGATTGTATTATGAAAGTGCTTAATAAATCAAACCCTCAGATAGTTGCACTGGTTTTCCTGCATTGGGTTTTTTCGGGGACATTAGTCCAAAAATAACGGTGTCATTTGTTTGCTTGTTTGTTTCCCTCAGTTGATGATCTGTAATGTGTTGAACATGTAATTGTGTTTATTTTCAGTATTTACTTTGTAAATAAATTGTTAATTAATCAAAACAAGTAGGAAGGAATAAATCAGAAAGTACATGAAGGGTTTCTAACAGTTAAACTTAGAAATTCCAACAGTGGTTGACGCACAGGTGTTACCGAGCCAGGACCCCACCTTAATTGGACGACGAAGGTCACTGGAGATCCGGTGACGGGAGTGGTTTGTGACAACACCCCTCGACGATGTCAGCGGAAAAAG
The DNA here is from genome assembly GCA_000404065.3 of Pinus taeda. NCBI lineage: Eukaryota > Viridiplantae > Streptophyta > Pinopsida > Pinales > Pinaceae > Pinus > Pinus taeda. The sequence goes on along the minus strand of APFE031126214.1, from coordinate 5,747 downwards.
GGTGGGAGTGGCACAATTAACGTGAGCCGCCAGATGTGTGGAGTCGCTATGGACTGTCGGATGGGAGCATTGGAACCCATAGCCGAAACTGTGATTGCGCTAGGGTACCCTCCCATTAACGATCAGCGACAACAATCCGTTGCAATTCACTTGCTGACCTTCGATTACTTCTGCCCTTATCACGATTGTTGGATTGGATGGCATTGGTGGGGACTGTTGGAGTAGGGCAAGTTTTCATTGGCCCGAGGGGTTTAATGCACGGTGGGATCTGTCGACTACAGATGTGCGACATATAATATGCCTAACATATCTCCATTGACCACTATATATATATGTATATATGATTCGAATTGGATCCTTAAACATTTCCATGACTGTTTCAAATTATGTCAGGCTTCAAAATATTCTGAATAATGAGCTTATCAGAAATGACCTCTGGACAATGCCAATTTGTGGCCAACACAGAACGATGAGGATCCTCAATCAAAGCACGCTGACCATTGGCCCATGGAGACTGGGCATGAACGAAATTGGCAATCGGAAGCCTAGATCCAAAAACAAAGGCAGTTTCTGATACGCGATTAGCGCTAATCGCATATCACAGGGCAAAACTCTCAATGAAGGAAAGGCCCGAGCGCTCGGTCACTAGGAAAACAGGAAAGCGTGCGAAAACCATTAGAAGGTGGGTCCTGCGCCCAAAACCGGCAGGATATCGCGTGTACTTTGAGCGGTAAGTGGGTTTGGCCGAGTTTAGCGCGATGCCACACACCAGGTGACACGCGTCTAGCAGATGAGAGAGAAAGCTGCTTACATCGCGTGAGTAACGGTCAAGCAACTTAGACGGAGACCATAAGATCTGGAGGCTCCAGATCAATGGCAGAGAATCAACCCGATGGAAGACTAGATTTGACGGGGAAATAGACTGAGGTACATGAGATTTGGGGTCCGACATGACCGATGAGTTGGGAGAGGAATCAGTTTCGTGGGCAATCTTGGAGCAACGGAAATAATGACCGTTCAAAGAGAACTGACACTCAGCGTGAGGAAACAGGTGGCCATCTCTCTGTGAGGCGTTACACGACGATGATGACGCAGAGCAGAGTAATTCCAGCGGACTGAGACATGTGATCTAGAGAGCTAGGAAGCGGACGAACAGTCAGGGAGCAGATTGGCTTTAAGCCATGAACAGACAAAGAGCAGGGGGGACAAAAGTAGAGAAAGAAGTGAATTGCAGAGAACAGAGAAGCTGAGCTGAGCTGCAGAGCAAAGGCAACATAGAGTAGACAGAACAGAGAGAGTCTGAGAGTCTGTGAACTCCAGAGAAGGCTTGAGAGGCTCAAGCAACTCCTCTGTGTATTCCTGACGGGTATTGAGTACCAAATTGGACTCATACCACTGAGACCAGTTGAGGTCGAGATTCAGTAAGGGAAGTCTGTGTACTCTAGAGACTTGGGGAATCCAAGTACAATCCTACTGATCATTCTCTGTTAAGTGAGACTCAAACTGAGCTCCTTACTGTAAATTCTCTGCTTTAAGACACAATAGAAAGCCCCCCACTGAAGGTTGGACAAGGAGACATAGCCCAGGAGGATTGGGTGAACTCCTTATTAAATTTGTTGTGTTTTTGTTATTAAAGCAAGTGCATTAGGAAACACCTCCTTGGTACCTTTTTCTTCAACACATTTCAATGTCATTAATGTATCCAAAATTTCGAGGAGTTGGATAATTTTCAATCTAAACCCCATGATTGCCGGTCTGGGCTAGGGAATGCAGGATATCCCCTTTTTGCCATCCTGAGCCCGAGCCTGAGCTTGGATAATTGAGAAGCTCCCTTAGGCCTGTCTTGTCATTAATAATTGAAACATTGTTTTCAATATGTCTATGAAAATTCACAGTCATGGATGCATCTCAATCAAGCATAATATCCTGTTCATCATCATTATGCTCATTCTGTAGAAATTTCTCATTTCCCACCCTGGTTTTCAGTTCCACCTTATTTCTCTCATATAGTTAAATGCCCTTTCCCATATCCATACATTCAACAACTGAAAAAAATAATTTTTTGCTGAAAACACAAATTCTGGAAATTTTACAGAATGCTGGAAAATGCAGAAATAAAAAATCAACAGGTACAAACAGTGATTTAACACATTTGAATTGATTTAACACATTTGAACATAGTGATTTTTGGTCAATGTGACCCTGGAAAAACCCCCTACAGCTCTTGGGGAAAACCAGTTCGAGAGCTCTTCTTTATTTTTGAAAATGCCTTTTTTACAGTGAGAAATATTCAGCAAAAAATCAGCAAGCAAATTTACAACTTATCTCTTTTCCTGTGCCTCACAGCAAACTGGAAATTACAGCGAACAGGACAGCAATAAATGCTGTACGACCTCCTCGATTTTAGTGCCCACTTTCAGCCTTAAATGCTGCTGTACTCTGGTACTCCCTATGGTAGGATGTTTGATATTGATTTGGGATCAATGGATACTGATATTGAGCTCTGGGAGTTTCGGGGGGCTTGGGGTACTTCTTGGAGCGATGAGCAACCATAGGGTGAGTGGTTCACCTTCCCCTAGTGGTGCGTTGTGTACAGGGTGAGTAGTTCACCTTCCCTGTGATATCCCATGATGGTTGATATATGCATAGGATGAGTGGTTCGCCTTCTCCTGCCGATACATCCTACCCATGCAGTTCGGGTCTCATGGGAAGTACCTCTCATCTGGCCAATGAGTTGGGAAATGAGGATAGGGACCATAGTACTATCGATGGACGCATCGTGTACTACCATACTCCCTATGCTAGGATGTTGATACTGATCTTGGATCAATGGGGACTGACTTCGGGTCAGTGGAGATATGATACACTCTTGATCATTTCTTCTTCATTATTTCTTCATAGTTCAACATAGAAAGGATGACAGGGATGGTACAGATAATCAGATGGTTTGGCAGGTAGAGTTCTCCCTAATTGAGAGGGAGTGTTAAATTTGGCAACTAGGGCCAAACTCCACCTTGGACAACTCACATGATGGAGATGATATTTTTGTTGGATTCCTCTTTCTGAGAGATGTAGGATTGATCTAAAGATCATCTCATTCTGACATGTATAAATGGAATTATGAATTTATTTCTTCTGTGGACAAATTGTCAAGGTCGGCCAGCAATCTGATGTAGGCTTAGAAGCCCAAAAGTCATGTCTCTTCACCCTCAACATTGCATATAAATAGAAGGAGCATCTACCTCATTTCGACATTCGTCATCACACACACATATCTCTGTCTCCTTATCTGATTGGGTCGTACAAATTTCAAGACAACCTTCTTCTTCTCCACACGTGCGAAGGGTTGACTGCGTTTTATGTTTTCGTACATTGACTATGTTGCAATAAGTTTGACCAACGTTGACCAGGTTACATTTGACCTTGTTTGACTACGTTTTTCTTGGGAGATTTTTTGTTTGGGCAGGTTGCATTCTTTGGCACAAATTTTGAGGATTTCTGGGCAGTTTGACCAACGTTGGCTGCAGGTTTGACTATGCGTTGACCAAGTTTGATCGATTTCTTCAGCACTATTTTGGGCTGTTGTTGGAGGCCGAATTGATTGGGTTTGTCTGAGTTGATTTGGAGGAGTAATTCTGCTGATTTGACCAATGTTGACTTTCTATTTAGGGCATCCTGTTGACTATAGGTTGACTGAACATATTTCACTGTGTTTGGGCAAGTAAATTTTGTATATTGTACTCTCTCTTTGTGTTGGACTTTTGAAGAATAATAAGAAGATTTGAACAAAGGGTTTTCCCCACATTGGGGTTTTTCCCTGGCATCCGCCAAATATTGTGTCCTCTTGTCTTGGCTTGTCTTTTGCTTATTATTTATGTTTTATCCGCATTTACTATCAATGTTCATGTGATTGCTAATCTAGAAATTGATATGGGCTAATAAGAAAATTGAAGTAAATATCTCTAAAGCATAGAACATACCATTGTTATCTAAAATTAACAGTATAGGAGGGAGAAATCGTGGTACGTGAGATGCCCTGACCTTGATTTTTCCACCCTTCTTCATATACCTTTTGCCTTTTATGAATTTTCTTTAATTAACTGCTTTGGGTTCAAAGGACAATAGCATGATATGTAAGTTATAGCAGTGATCAACCCCTTTTAGGTAGGGCGGTTCATTGCCCTCCAGGGTTTGGGACAATCATGGGTTCTTGAATGATAGAGGAGGCTCATCTAGGGCCTATGGAACCAAGGTGATGGCCAATGATTAGGGTAGAGTTCATATAATGGCTTTTGCTCATGTGCTAATTATTCTTTTCCTGACCATCTTTTGCATTTTGTGGTACAATTTCTTGTTAAATGTGGCTATTTATGATTTTTACTTTTTCTTTTAATCCCTTCAATCTTTGGGGCATCATTCTAGCTTAACCCAAGGTGGGGGCAAGGGGATAGGGAGGCTAGCCCTATGTGAACCCAGAATGGGAATGTGGACCCTAGTAGGAGAAAAGATGAAAGGGAGTAATGGACCACACACCCAAAGTTGGGGTTTCCCAAACAGTACCACCCTAGAACCGAATGGTCAATAGAGGAGATTACACGGACTTAAGATCCAAGTGTAACAACCAAAAGAGATCAAGGGGATAGTAGCACAAACCAAGCCCACTCTTTCTGCCAAATCCCCCCATCAATCCATACTTAGAAGTATCCATGATAAGTAAATCCAACACTCAATTACCAAATGACAAGACATACCTTTAGGTTTGGGAGGCCTGCCTTTCAAACATATGATCAGTACAGGTGGGTGAGGGACCACATGGATGGCTCAAGTGGCAGAGAAATGACACAGCGAGCTAGTAGGAGGCATCAAGGCGCTGTCGACTGAGGCTCATCATGGAGAAATATTTCTCCTGGGGCCAACTATGCCCTACGACATTATGGAAAGGAATCCTTGCATGTCCCAACCCCTGGTGTGCGATGAACTGGCCCACCTTAAGGGGATAATAAACGCTGACCACATCATACAAAGCATGCTTTTATCTTGGGAGCTTCGCGTAGTCGTACAAAAGAAAAATTAATAAAAAGAAACCAACATAAGAGGGGTGGAAAAACAAAGGCCAGAGTAACTCATGCATCCACGTATGCTCCCTCCTTACATTTATACACCCAAGGTGTGGGCTTCCCTTGTCATAGCTACCCTTTTAGCATGGCATGTGGCTTGGAGCCTTCCCTTTGTCCCCACTCCGTTCCATTAATATTTCACAAGACACTTGGCATTTGAAGGTTGTACCTTGGACATGTCATTCCCTTTGGGGTTGAAACCGCCATATCCACTGCCATGGGAGGATGCTGATGGATTTCTTTGTGCATGTGATTGTGGGTTATCACGTTCAAAGGCACCCTTTGATCTTTTAGATCTGTATTGGGCTTCCTCCTCTTTTATTATTTATTTGGCTCTTTATGTTGCTGACACACTTAAACAAGTTCTGGTTCCTATTTGTTTATCTCCATCCCATGGCCTTTTCCTATAGAGGTGCCTTTTGGCACGGGTGTATGAACCCGTGTAAGTGTTTTTGCAATGGAGGCATGTAAATTTAGTGGTTTCACCCCCTTTCCCTCCTTCGGGCCTAGAAACATATTTCCATAATGGTGTTTGGTCTGGTTTAGTTTTTTCACCCTCATCATCTCCACTCTCCTCTTCCTCCTCACCAAGATACTCCTCCTCTCTAGGGTTTTCATCAATTCCACTAA
>APFE031126208.1:0-14394 GCA_000404065.3 Pinus taeda | reverse complement strand
ATACGAATTCTAAAACACATAAAATAAATAATGCGAGAGCATAACACATAAAACACATATACACAGAGATTTTCCCCTGGATCCCAAAACCAGAACTACTAGCTTGACTTTTCATTGTTTTCCTTTCAATGTTATAATACATATTTATACATGTCGAATTATCCAATACCATGGACTGAAAACCATTGCATCCAAAACCATGGACAGAAAATCATCACGTCTAAAAAACATGTGCGAAATAATGCACAAAACCATAGGTGGGTCCACCCAACCTAACATAGGTTCCAAAACCAAAATTTTCTGGGGCGCTACCCCAGACCCCATAGAGTGGGGTTACTTGCACCCCTCAAACCCCCTTTGAGCCCCTCGCTACGCAATCGACGCAATGAAGGGGGGGCTCCACCCCCCATCTAACCCTCCGGTTAACTACGTGAGCTAGTCATGGAAAGAATATAACACAACCCAACAGTCTCAAATGATTGGCAGGTATTTGTTCAAAGTATTTTGGGCAGAGACACCTTACCGAAATGAGACAGTGGTATGATCTACAACAGGAGGAGTTGAGGTGAGCTATGTTAAAGAGTACCATTAGTGGCAACAATAATAAGGGATTGAAGAGTGAGAAGGAGAATGTGGCCCTAGCATCTAAGGGTCTCAGTCAGCAGCAAGGGAGAAAAAGAAGGAGTCGTTAAAGTTCAAGTACTTCAGATGTCATGAGTTAGGTCATTACAACATGCAATGTCCTCTTAGGAAGAAGGAAAAGACAAAGAAGCAAGACCATGTGACAACATCTGCAAAACTTGACAAGTTGTCCTTTGAGCTGGAAGAAGGGTTTGCCATGTTTGCAGCCATACCTCAAGGAGAGAGGTCAAGTGACTTGGAGTTGTAGTCCTAGAGATTGCAGAGATTAGGCAGGGTCGATTAAGGAGTCCACCTCATGGATCATTACCTTGCTATAGGGGCCCACAATATTCAGTAGCGGGATGAATTAGTGTCATAGATGCAGTCATATTCCAAAGTGAGAGTTGTAGACTAGTAGCAGTCAGATACTAAGGAGTGTAGTGTAGTGTTGATAGCAGAGTAGGTAGCTGAGTGCAGAGTTAGCAGCATCGCAAATTCTTCAGTGGCAATGCAAAGGCTAGTAGCAATTAGGACTTGGGGGACAGATGCATCATATTGAACACAATTGATTCAGTATTTTGGATGCTTCTCAATTGTAGTTGTTGCAGTTCCAACAACAATAGATGAGGGGGAGTTTCAATGCAAATGAAGAGTTGGCAACGGTATAGCAGTGTCAGAAACAACACAAATGCAACATCAAAGTTGCACAGTGTTTGGTGGGAAGTGGCAGGCAGTCACAACGGCCAGACATTAGCAGCGGGATAGAGTGTGACACAAAGACAAATTGTTGTAGCAGTAGTGAAACACTAGAACACCCTCCTTGCTAAGAGAGAGTGTTAGTTTTTGTAACATCGGAGGTGTTCTAGTTTCAGAACAATTGTGGAGAGACTAAAACACATGAGATCTCCATCACCCATAAATCATTTATGGAAATTCCACCTAGAAATGTCTCAATTATATTATTAGTCAATTTTTAAATATTTCCTAAGTCTAAACTTAGGGAATATAGTTAATTAATCAATATTAATTGAGATAAGGTGTGAATCATCTAGAAAATCACATGAATCGACTAGGAATTAATTTGGCCCTTGGTTAGGTTTAATCTTGTTCGTTGGAGGTCCAATAGAAGATTATCAAAAGAAGTCAATGGGTATATGGAGAACACACTTGTGGGTTTCGATTTATTTGGCAGTTCGATTTCTAGAGAGCAGCAGTAGTTTCCGGAAAGCCAGAGAAGGAAGTAGAAATAGTGAGGGGCAGAGACATTGATACTGGAGGAAGATTTCCAAATCTGGTGAGTGCATTTGCAGAGACAATGAGATCGGAGGAAGATTTCCAGATCCGGTTAGTGCATTTACAAAGAGGCTGAAATTTCTCTAGGAAGTTGTGTAGAGGCAGCGCAAAAGCTTCATTGGGAAGTTCGATTTGTTGGGGAAGGAAGAAATTTTCAATTCAAGAGGTCGAGCAGACGTTCAAGAGTGTCAAAGAAGATTTTTCTCACTCACCAGTAGGAAGGATGACTTGATTAGTAGACGATTCAAGTAGCACGTGTGGCAAGTAGCTTCGAGTTGACTCAGGGCCTCCACAGACCCAGTTGGATGGCTTGCTTTTTAGAGGTAGTCCAATGTCGTAATTGCCTAGAGTGAGGGTAATTTCCCTCAAATTATTTTTGTCAGTATTTTCTCTTCAGGATTTCTAGGATTTGGCATCTAGATTGTACTCAGAATTTCTCACTGTTGTATAATAATAAAACCCTTAGTTGTTGCACCTATTTTACCAAGTTGGCTTTTTCTGGGAACATTTGTCCAAAAATAATTGTGTCATATTTTATGTGTGCTATAATTTTCTCAATTTCAAGTGCTATTATTTTCCATAGTTTTATTTGTGAAAGTTGCAGTGTATTCAGTATTTGTAGTAGCAAATAAATTGTTAAATTAATTAACAATTAGAAGAATAATTTCTAGTTTCTGCAATAGGATTTCAGTTTTGAAATTTTCACATGAGAGACTAAAACACATGAAATCCCCATAACCCATAAATTGTTTCTAGAAATTCCACCTAGAATTGTTTCAATTAGATTATTAGCCGATTTCTAAATATTTCATAAGTCTAAAATTAAGGAATATGGTTAATTAATTAGTATTAATTGAGATAAGGTGTGAATCATCTAGAAACTCACACAGATCGACTGGGAATTAATATGGTCCCTTGATTAAATTTTAATATTGGTCATTGGAGGTCCAACAAAAGATTATAAGAAGAAGTCGACGGGTAGATGGAGAACACACTTGTGGGTTTCGATTTCTTTGGAAATACGATTTCTAGAGAGCAGCATTAGTTTCCGAAAAGCCAAAGAAGAAAGCAGAAATAGTAAGGGGCAGAGACGGTCAGGTCATAGGAATATTTCCAGATCCGGTGAGTGCATTTGCATAGAGGCCGAAATTTCTCCAGGAAGCTGCAGAGACGCAATGCATAAGCTTCATTGGGCAGTTTGATTTGCTGAGGAAGGAAGACGTTTTCAATTCCAAATGTCAGGCAGAGGCTCCAAAGTGCCATAGAAGCCTTTTCCCAATGAGCAACAGGCAAGACGACTTGATTAGAGACGATTCAGGTAGCACGTGTGGTGGGTAGCTTTAGGTTGACGCGGGGCGTCTGTAGACCTAGTTGGAAGACTTTCTCTTCTTAGGGAGTCCAGTGCCAAAATTTCCTGGAGTGAGGATAATTTCTTTCATATTATTTTTTCCAGTATTTTCTCTGCAGGATAGCCAAGATTTGGCATCCAGATTGTACCCAAAATTTCTCACTACTGCATAATAATAAAACCCTCAGTTGTTGCACTGGTTTTCCCAAGTTGGGTTTTTCCGGGGACATTTGTCCAAAAATAATTGTCATATTTTATGCGTGTGCTAGAATTTTCTCAGTTTCCAGTGCTATTTTTCACAGTATTATTTGTGAAGGTTGCAGTGTGATTTATTTCGTGTTTTCCATAGAAAATAAATTTTTAAATTAATTAACAATTAGAAGAATTATTTCTAGTTGCTGCAATAGGATTTCAGTTTTGAAATTTTCACATGGTATCAGAGCATGAGTGATCAGTCGAGAAGCTTAGAAGCGGAGAAGAGAATTTATTTGTTCAAAGGGAGCAGCATGCCGAAATTCTCAAAGGTTGTGTAGTACCTAGACAGGTAGTGCAAATTGTTGGGCAAGGGTTCGATTTTCAGTTGTAGGTTGGCAGAAAAGTCGATTTGTCCATAATAGTGATTCCAACGGTCAAAAGGAGCAGCAACAACTTAGATTTTCGTTGGTCAGATTCCTTGGTTGGACGCATAAAGGTTTTATAGCAATAGAATCAATGTCGGATGGAAGAGACAAGAACACACAACAGAGGGAAAATTTCTCTCAGGGGACTTTGAGTTTCAGAAGTTCGTTTTTTTCCAGCAGTAGATTGGTAGTAGTTGAGTGCATATTTTCTCACTCCAAAAGGGAGTGCGTGTAGCAAAACCAGCAACCAAGAAGAGGAAAAGAAGGAGTTTTCGATAGATTCAGAGATGACCACAACAGGGCTCAGAGATTAGGACAAGTTGGAGGGAGCCTCCAACTATGTCATTTGGAAGGCTAGAATGTCCTTCCTTCTGGATGAACATGGCCTGAAGACCTATGCGGAAAACGTGGTGGCAATTCCCTAAGACCCTAATCAGCAGAAGGAGTATAAGAAGGAAATGGAAAAGACAAAGAGGATGGTTTTGGATGGAGTCTGAGATCATCTAGTCTTACACATGGCAGACAAAGGGATGACCAAGGATATGTGGGATGCTTTGTCTAAGCTATTTCAGAGTTCTTCCAAGCAGCGTAAGATTTTTCTCCAGGGGAAGTTGAGGAGTACTAGGATGCAGAAGGAAAAGAGCATAGATGTCTTTCTCACTCGGATTCAGGAAGTCCTATATTAGCTAGCAGTCGTTGGGGAGGCACCCCAACCCACAAAACTTGTAAGATTGACATTAAATAATGTCTCAGATGATTGGCAGGTATTTTTTCAGAGTATTTTGGACAGAGACACCTTGCCGAAATGAGACAGTGGTATGATCTACAACAGGAGGAGTTGTGGTGAGCTATGTTAAAGAGTACCATCAGCGAAAACAACAACAAGGTACTGAAAAGTGAGAAGGAGAATGTGGCCCTAACATCTACGAGTCCCAATCAGGGGCAGGGGAGCAAAAGAAGAAGGACCCGTTAAAGGTCATGTGCTTCAGATGTCGTGATTTTGGTCACTACAACACACAATGTCCTCTCAGGAAGAAGGACAAGACAAAGAAGCAATACCATGCGACAACATCTGCAGATATTGACAAGTTGTCCTTTGAGCTGGAGGAAGAGTTTTCCATGTTTGGAGACATACCTCAAGGAGAGATGTCAGGCGACTTGGAGTTGTAGTCCTGGATATTGCAGAGATTAGGTAGGGTCCATTGAGGAGTCCACCTCATGGATCATTACCTTGCTACAAAGGCCCACAATATTTAGTAGCAGGATGAATCAGTGTCATAGATGCAGTCATATTCCAGAGTGAGAGTTGCAAACTAGTAGCAATCAGATACTAAGGAGTGTAGTGCAGTGTTGATAGTAGAACAGGTAGTTGTGTGCAGAGTTAGGAGAATTGCAAATTCTTCAGTGACAATGCAAAGGGTAGTAGCAATCAAGACTTGGGAGACAGATGCATCATACTGAACACGGTTGATTCAGTATTTTGGATGCTTCTCAATTGTAGTTGTTGCAGTTCCAACAACAATAAATGAGGGGGAGTTGCAGTGCAAATGAAGAGTTGGAAGCAGTATGGCAGTGTCAACCCAACACAAATGCAACATCAAAGTTGCATAGTGTTTGGTGGGAAGTGGAAGGTAGTCACAACGGCCAAATATTAACAGCGAGATAAAGCGTGATACAAAGACAAATTGTTGTAGCAGTAGTAAAACACTAGAACACCTTCCTCGCTAAGCGAGAATGTTAGTTTTTGTAACATCATAGGTGTTCTAGTCTCGAAACATTGTGGAGAGACTAAAACACATGACATCTCCATAACCCATAAATCATTTATGGAAATTCCACCTAGAAATGTCTCAATTAGATTATTAGTCGATTTTTAAACATTTCCTAAGTCTAAACTTAGGGAATATGGTCAATTAATCGGTCTTAATTGAGATAAGTTGTGAATCATCTAGAAAATCACACGAATTGACTAGAAATTAATTTGGGCCCTTGGTTAAGTTTCAATCTTGGTCGTTGGAGATCCAACAGAAGATTGTCAGAAGAAGTCGATGGGTAGATGGAGAACACACTTGTGGGTTTCGATTTATTTGGTAGTTCGATTTGTAGAGAGCAGAGTAGTTGCCGGAAAGCCAAAGAAGGAAGTAGAAACAGTGAGGGGCAAAGACATTGATACCGAAGAAATATTTACAAATCTAGTAAGTGCATTTGCAGAGACAATGAGACCGGAGGAAGATTTCTAGATCCGGTTAGTGCATTTGCAGAGAGGCTGAAATTTCTCTAGGAAATTGTGTACAGGCAATGCAAAAGCTTCATTGGGAAGTTCAATTTCCAGGGGAAGGAAGAAATTTACAATTCAAGAGGTCGAGCAGACGTTCGAGCGTGTCGAAGAAGTTTTTTCTCACTCAACAACAGGAAGGACGACTTGATTAGCAGATGATTCAAGTAGCACGTGTGGCAGGTAGCTTCGAGTTGACTCAAGGCCTACGCAGACCCAGTTGGATGGCTTGTTTTTTAGAGGTAGTCCAATGTTGTAATTGCCTAGAGTGAGGGTAATTTCCCTCAAATTATTTTTGTCAGTATTTTCTCTGCAGGATAGCTAGGATTTGGCATCTAGATTGTGCTTAGAATTTCTCACTGCTATATAATAATAAAACCCTCAGTTATTGCACCGGTTTTCCCAAGTTGGCTTTTTATGGGAAAATTTGTCCAAAAATAATTGTGTCATATTTTATGTGTGCTATAATTTTCTCAGTTTCAAGTGCTATTGTTTTTTGCAGTTTTATTTGTGAAAGTTGCAGTGTATTCAGTATTTGTCGTAGCAAATAATTTGGTAAATTAATTAACAATTAGAAGAATAATTTCTAGTTGCTGCAATAGGATTTGAGTTTTGAAATTTTCACATTCCGTGGATGAGAAATTAAATTTTGCATCCAACGAGTCCTCCTGCTCTAAATTTGAGTAAAACCGTAGGAAGATAAGTTCAAAATACGAGTTTAAAAAGTAGTTTTTTTTTTTTTTTAACCCTCTAAAAGTTGATGATGTAATCTAATCTTATTTTATTATTTCCACTATTATTTTATAATATTAGGAGGCCCATTTTAGACCTTAAACTGTCTCTAAAGTAGGGCCCTATCTTTGGAAAGAGGCTAGAGAATCTAGAAGTCATGGCCTTAGCTAGATCTTATGACCTCATGTTTGAGTTGGAGTGTGGTGACTTGATCCTGCAGATGTTCCAATGCTCCTTCAACATTAAGAAACATCATCCTGATACAGTCATAACACACATTCAATCCATTTTTTACTCATGTATGGGAGACCATGACAACATTTGCAGGAGTTTGCAGTCTAGATTGTTGGCCATTTGCAGAAGAGAACAATTGGTCTCACTTACTACTTATGAACTAGCTGAAAGTTTGGTTAAGCAAAACATTGGCCTATTCAAGAGACGATTGACCCAGGAGGAGTTGTGGAGGATTGGTGGTGAGCAACCATGTAGCAAGAATGAACTGATGAGGAAGGGTCTTTGCTTTATTTGCAAGGAACCTTGGGGATGTGACCACTCATGCTTGAGTGACACCAAGGAGATCATAGGGGTAGAGAAAGAGGAGATTCTTTCTGACTTTCAGGATAAGGATTCTCTTTGGGTGAGTCCATGGGCTCATACAAGGATGCCTTTGAGGAGCATGAGAAGTTATGTGGAGTTGTTGACAGCAAGTCAGATCTATATTTCGATGTGTATAGTGAGCGGTCAGTGGACCCTTTGGGAGGCATTCAGGGTGATGAGTCATCAGTGACGATTCAACATGAGCATCATATGGTGGAGCGTGATTGAGCTGAGGATGATATGCATAGTATGCATGATGAGCCTTTTGTAGAGAGCCAGTTAGAGGTTCATGTTGAGCCCATGATAGAGGAGGATGAACAACCATCTTTTGAACTAGCCATTGATGAGGAGAAGATAAATGCACAGACAACCAGCAGGGTTATAGAACCTTCAAACCCTTGTTGTCAAGAGGTGTTGGAGCCAGACAAGATAGTTTTGCAAGAGACTAGTAGATTGGGAGAGCATGGAGTTTCCGGTCAAATGAGGAAGGATATTTTGGAGATGGTGGTGAATCCATATTTTGGCCTACCCATTGATGAGGTGCGTTGGCAGCCAGTAGAGTTACATTATTTCCAGGCAACAACCCTCTTCAGAAGTAGATAGACAGGCTTTGTAGCTGGGTTACCTACTTTTATGCATTATATTGAAGAATGTAACTAGGTATGGTCTTCATAATTGTATTTGAGTCATAATGAAAAATATTTATCAAAAGAAAGAAAAAGAAAATTTATTATTAATTAAATTGACTTATTAAAGCATGGGTTTCATGCTTGGATCAATTGTTTTAAGGTCTCCATTGTAGACCTCTAAGGTTTATGTCAAGTGTCCTTGTCCATGTCGTATTGTAAATAACTCTTCTCGGGAATTATTTGTCAAATAAGAAAATTATTTTATTGTAAAACAGGTCATTTAGGCCTCCTCCACCAAGTTGGCCTCCAGGAAGTCAAGTCGGCCTCAAATAGGGTAATTCAACCTCACTACAAGACTATATATTGGAGCATCTCAACCTCATTTGATAAACTCTCTCACATCAAGTTTGATTTTCATTAGATTACACTAAACCGGTTGCAAAAAAGAGTGTGAAGTTGTAGGAGAAGATGGAAGAGAAAAATCGAGCTTTTGGGCTACCTTTATCTCACATGTGTGAAGATATTGAGCTGAAGCTAGGACCAAAATTCCGTCTCTATTGTAGGATCAAAGTTCTGAAGCTGGGGGCCAAAAATTCTACAGTAGTTGCAGTAAAACTGGATCGAAGTTTCTGGGATGTTGTTGGGCTGAAGTTGCTAAACAAAAGGAGAAGATTGAAGGTCGTTGCATAATATCAAAAAGCTGACTTCGTGGAGGAGGAAGGTATGTTTTTCTAGGGTCTTGGTTGCCTTAATGTCATATGAATCTACTCAAGGAAGAGTTCTTGACTAGGTTTTCCCCTATATAGGGGTTTTTCCCTGGTTGTCTGCATACATCTGGTGTCTTTGAGCTTCGTGTTATTGTTTTGGTAATTTCTTGATGAACTACGATAAAAGAAGAACACAAGAAAGTTAATAAGAATATCACAATTAATTATCATCATAAGAAAATTTTTATTTCATTTTGATTTTCCAACATGGTATCAAAGTTAAGGTGAAGAAGGAGGAAAAAGGAATCATGAAGATCTAATGAAAAGAAAATAAGGAGTCTTAAGAAGTTGAATAAGGGTTATGGAATCATATAAGGGGATAAGTCTACTATCTTCAAAAACCATGTCTAACTCATTAAAGGGAGAAAACAAACTAGAAGGAGCCTCCAACTACAGGGTATGGGAAAAGAGGATAGATCTCATCCTCGAGAAGAATAAAGTTTTAGATCTAGTCAAAGGAAAAGTAAAGAAGCCTATAGATGAATCAAGTGAAACAAAGGAAAGTCTAGAGAAACAAAAATATTGGCCATGAGCCTAATAGTGGACGGAATAAAGGACAACCTCATTCCATATATATCCAACATAGATTCTGCTCAAGAAATGTATGAGGCCCTATCCAAATTATTCACAATCAAGAACACTGGTCAAATTGCAAGCATCAAGAATGAACTAAGAACAATGAAGATGACAAAAGATGATATTGTGGCATCCTTCTTTGTGAAGATAGCTAGAATCAAAGGATGAACTCCAGGAAAGAGATGAAATGGTACCTAAAAATGAGCTCGCGATTACTTCTCTTCTAAGATTACCAACGTCTTGGAGTTCCTTTGCATTAGGGATCAATAGTTGGAAGGATACTCCTACATTCGAACAATTATGGAATGCATGTAGTCTAGGAGAAGCCAAAATATCGTTAGTAAGCAACAAGGAGAATGAAGAGGAGAACATCTCAAATGCCTATTCCTGTTCATCACAAGAATAAAGGAACCTTCAAGAAGTTCAAAGCACCAAAGAAGAAGATAGACCTATCCAAGATTGAATGTTACAATTGTCACAAAATGGGTCACTATAGAAACAATTGTCCTGAGAATCCAAGGAATAAAAGGAGAGACAGGGATCAAGCAAATGTTGACGATGAAGATTCACTAAAGAAGAACAAGATGAAAGAATCTGAAGTCAAAGACTTGTTTGCTAGGGACTCTTAGGGACTCTATCACATACATATCCTTCTACTCTAAGTTTTGAATGGTTTTCCTTTATGCTTTGATTTCTGGTACTTGTAGGTCTAACATGCTTTGGAAGAACATTTTTTAATTGTTTTTATAAAGTTATAGGTATCCTTCAAGATTGGATTAAGAGGGAACCCTCAACATTTTATGAAAGATAAGTATCTTACTTCTTGCATTATCTTTTTATATTTGGTTTCTGTCTCTTATCTATATGTGTTTGTATTATATGCTAATAACATATCTTTTTATATTTTCCTTGTTTAGGAAATCTTGCTAATGCTCAAGGGTTATGGAGGAGACCTCAAAGGATAAGCTTGAAGCATGGTAGAAGCTCTAATGCAAAAGAAGCTCTTCGATGACAAGGTTACTGCATGTTTCGGTGGGCAATGGGATGTGTACTGACAGTACATCAACATTTAGCAGAGTGGGGTTAACCTCAACCTATGCCAAAGGTTGGATTGGAGTGGGGTGATGAGTTGGTATATGATTGATGGAGCGACAACTATAGCTAAAGGAAAAGCACAACTAGAGCCATGGGATAAGGATGTTATTGATTGGCCATGGTGGCATTGGGATCCAAGATGATCAATTGATGACAGAACGAGTCAGAGATCAGTTTGGGATGCATGTATTGAGGCATCCATTCATGTTTGGTTAGCGTGGAGGCAAGGTGTGGCACAATGGTTCATATGGGATCCGAGTATCAGCTTGCAGATGCCTCTATAGTGGACAAATATGGATTACTTGAGGGCAAGCAATCTTGGGGTGGGAGGATTTGTCATGTCCCCATTTTTATTTTCCTCTATAGTACAGTCAAGATGGATTTCCAGGGCATGGGATGGCTAGGTCACAGGAGCAGGTTTATGCCATCAAGGGTTCTAGGGGAGTTTTTGTTGAAGAATCTAGGGTGAGTTAACATTAATGATTCTTCTAACTATGATAACTTCTTGTGATGTCTTTTTACTTATTAGAATTAACTTCTTCTTATTATTATTATCATGAGTTCTTCAATCATCAAACACCTACCAAAACAAGAAGATCAACAAGATACAAGTACACAAGATGTAGGCTCCAAGCCAAGGCAAAACCTTTCATCTTGAGAGGAAAATCTTTCAATCTCTTCTTATAGATTCTTTATTGACGAATACCAAGACCTTTGACCAACACTGAAGCCCTTCCAAGACCAATATCAACTTCTCAATAATGTGCTTGTTTTACTGCTTTCCAAACCCAACAAAATCTCTTCTTGCAACACTTCTTCGACCTCCAACCATAGATTTTCGGCCCTGACTGTAGATCTGCAACTTAGGCCCCCCGACAACAGCTGCTACTTCACATGTGTGGACAAGAACTGCTTCTTCTTTTCCTCCAGCTACCTCACTTGACCTAATTTGAATTTTGGATCTAGAAGGGGACTTTGTTGGCCCTTCTTTCAACTCTTTTTCATCAAATCAAACCGTAGCTTGACTGTAGAAACTGTTGAGCCTCAACCTTGCACCTTCCTGCACACCCTCTTAACCCATACTCCACTCACTTCACTCATCCAGTGGTTGAATCACCGCATTATAGTTTAAAAAGGACTATTTATATGGTTTTCTAACTATACTGATGTCTGTTGTTTGGTTTAGTCTTTTGTTCATGCAGCTGCGGAAACTTTTCAATTTCCGCAGCCAGCACAGGATTCCGCAGCCATTTTGTTAAAGGTTGTGCTCCAGGTGTCTTCTGAATCGTGTCTCTTCGAACCGGCCAAATCATCATTTTGAAGCCGCGGTCAACCAAAGTCAAAGACGTGGCCAACCAAAGAGTCCAGCGGTGGCACGTTATTGTTAAAGGCACGTGAATGATACGTGGCCTAGTTCCTAGCTCACGGAGGCTCCAGCGCACCTGAGGATCGTTCTTGAACAACGAATCTAACAGCCGACCACTCCAGGATTTAAGAAGCATAACGGCAGTTACACTAGATCTCGGCTCATGAGATCTACGTGTCTATGGCACGTAGTTAATAGCCTAAGTAGTTGATAAGTTAACTGTAGGACTTTTACATTATAAATAACGCATTTTCAAACGCTGTAAAGAGACTTTTGGATGCATAGAATTTCTGAATTGTTATGTAATTTTTCCGCATGCTACTGGTTATATCACCCCATTGTTTTATATGTCGCTGATTTGAATACATGAGTAGACCTTTCTGAAGATAGTCCTGTGATCATTTGATTGGCTGAAGTGGCAGAGGGCCCCTGCATACTGAAGCCCTGTAAAGTATTTGTTTAGTTTCATTATGCTTTTCTTTTGTCATTAGTTTGTACATAATATGTTTTGCTTTATGTTTCTGCTGTTTATATCTTTGTCTTTATAAATTGATCAGTGCTTTTTGCAGGTTCTTTTAGGCAGCCCAGGCAATCTTTTATTTTCTTTAATAACTTTTGGCATATGTGATCATCTTGTCCTTCCTACTAACCTTTATTTTCTGCAATTTACATTCAACATTGTCCTTTTCAAATTGTTATTTGTTTATTTCTTTTTCTGCTAAATTAGATGCCATACTACTTAATAATTTTATGATTTCTTTCTGTGGTCAAATGACTATATCAGCAAGAGATCAGAAGATCACTAACTGTGGTGTGATTTAAGTGTCATATTACTTACTCATAGTTGTTTTCCATAAAGTAGATTGAGCTGAATGGTAAAGAACTAAAGGAGTCTAAGTAGTGTGATTAATTTCTTTTTACATTTAGTTATCATATTGCTTGTTATGTTCATGATTACTTCCCCAAGGTAATGAGCTGAGGGGTAGAAGGATTTTGAAGAATTCAAGTAGTGTGATTAGTTCCTTATGCAATTACTTTCTTGAACAGTTAATATCATATTGCCTTGTTATGCTCATGGATTACTTCCCAAGGTAGATTGAGCCAAGGGGCAAGACTAAAAAAGGCTAAGTAGTGTGAATTAGCTGCTTTACTTTAAGTTTGAGTTGTTTTTCAACTTTTTGCTTTCTTTTCATTTTCAGCAGCAAAGATACTGGGCCATTGCCATTAGTTCGCTTTTTGATGCATTTTGTTTTCTCTTAAGGATTGGTTTCATTTCAGTTATTGTAAAGCTTTCTTTTGAGAATTTTTCAAGCATAGAAATCATAACCATTTACACTCCACACACTTCACACTTCACTTTCATCACCACACATTAAGGAAGAATAAAATCCAAAAACAAACTAAAAAGCTTAAAACGACAAAAATCTAAGAAAATGGTTATCTAAGTACATACAGTACACCTCACTTCGTCAGTTTACGAACCCCGGGTTGACAATATAAATAGCAATTTAGATCACACTAAATTGACCAAACATTTTGGCGCCGTTGCCGAGGAAGTGAAATTAGGTAGCCAATTTCTAAAAAAATTATAAAAACAAGAAAATTTCAAGAAAGGAAAATTTATAACCTCTCAAATTATGCTCTCCTCTTGCGCCTAGTGTGATCTGGAGGATCAGAAAAGAGAAAGTTATCGGTTTAATAGTTTCTTGAGTATGCTCTCTTCTTGCACCTAGAGTGACCTGGAAGATCAGAAAGAGAATTATTAACCTAAATTGAAGAAAAATAAAAAAAAATGACATGCATAGAGCAAGAGATTCTAGGGGAAGGTTTTTAGCTAGAGCCAAGATTTCGATTTTTACAACTCCATCTACTTCAAGGAATAGGCAAGAGACACCTCCATCATCTCCAACTCACACTCCTAGCTCTAGGATTCCTAGAATTCAAGAGGCAGTTGTTGACTCTCCCACACCATCTATTGAATCCGAATTAGAAAGAGATCCTTTCCTTCCTTCTACAGGGAGACAGATTGTAATTGAAGAAGTAGAATCACCTGAGGAAGAGGGAGAAATTCCTCCTCATTCACCCTTGGTAGAAGAACCAGAGAACTCTGAAGTCTCTGAGGAAACTACCATGACAGAAGAAGGAGCAACCGGATTTGGTAGAGGTAGAGGTAGAGGGGAGGAGGAAATAATGGAGGAGGTAGAGGTAAAATTGGAGGAAATAGGAATGAAGACAACTCATTCGGATTTCCTATAGTCGATGATGACTCCCAAGCCTCAATGAAAAACATTTTTCCATCTGTCCTCCCAAACTTCCATGGATTAAGAAATGAAGACCCTGAAACATTTCTATTTTAGTTTGAGGTCGTGTGTCAAACTTATGATTATCTGGAAGACACTCAAAAACTCAAACTGTTCCCTTCAACATTGAAAGGGGCAGCCTTGAAATGGTTCATGGGATTACTCACTCAATCCA
>APFE031126186.1:0-13463 GCA_000404065.3 Pinus taeda | reverse complement strand
TGACGCATGGTGGGGGTACAGCGGCAATACCGCCCATCCCCCGGACGCAAAAGGTCGGGCAGCTCTATAGGAGGATCGACCACCCACCGTAGGATGGTCGGGGTGGATGATCAGACGGTTGGTGATGAACGGGATATGCTGCCACGTTAACAGCGGGGGACCCGCCCAATAGATTAAAATATGTTTAATACACGGGCCGCGGGGTGGGTTTAAACCTTAGTTTTATGGGTTTTGGGGGGTTTCAAATGCGCTTTTTATTTAAAAGCTTTATATTCCAAAAACTTTATAATAAAGGGTTTAGGGCGGAGAAAAGGGAATAAAGGGTAAATGAGGGCGGGGAAATGAATTTTTGCCTTTTAACCATATTTTAAGTCAAACCCATAGTTTTTAGGAGGTTTAAGGGCTAATACTAACCCTTGAGGGGTTAATATTTCCCAAGGAGGGGATATGGCTATAGCACTTGGGGGAGGGAGAAGTTAGGGAGCCTAATCATAGGTTAGTGGTTAATATGGTTTGTGAGGTGAATGAAGGGGTGAAGCCAAGTTAAAATGAAACTTAACTTAGGATATTGAGGATAAATGAAAATAATGAAAAATGGATGCTTTTGCACAAGAAATGTGGCTTCTTTTCATGCTTGAACTCCATGGTGCGACCAAGTGGTTTGTGATGTAATGGAGTGGACCTGGACACCTGAGCAGATCTCAGGGCCCTTGGGGGTGTTAGTAAGAAATGATTTTTTGGGGGAAACTGGGGAAGTTAGACATGCTCCATTGTGTTTCTTTCCTTGTATTGACCAGCATGATTTAGCTTGACAGGACCACCACTTCTGCAACCCCATCTACCTACCCATCTATTTGCCTAGAATTTTTTGTTTCTTCTTGGAGGTTGTACTTGGACTTGCAGACCCTTATGTCCCTTTTCTTTTCCATTGGCTTTTCCTTTTGATTGCCTATCTAAAACTACCCTTATTTCTTCCAAGGCCCCAGATTAAGCAGTTGGGAACCTTAGCTTCTCTGCCTAACTACTGATCTGCCAAGATTAAATAGTTTTGGATAGACTTCTTTCTCTATTCTACAACAGAAAATTGAAACATGGCATGATCCAGTTTAGACTGTTGGACCATCCATCAAAATTTAGTACACATGAAGGCATATACACACCTTGCCTTTCCTTGGAAATATGGGATCTTTGTATCAGCAAAGCAGAGCATATTTGGTATTTGAATTTGCCGATCATGAAATATGAAACCTATTGGTATAGGTATCCAACACACCATTCATTCATTTTTTTTTGAACCTGTCATTATGCATAAGTTCCCTTCATACATCCCATTCATCATCACCCCATGTTTGTTGGTGTACCTGTGCCTGCAGTCACTCATGGCGAGGCGACATCAAATCCAAAAACCTCCTAGTCTACCATCACACATGATCATTTTGGATGTAGGTGACTAGGAGAGGCAACAAGGTTGCGAGGCAGGATGATGGCTCCAGGCACTGCTAGTGAAAACTGTGCAAGGGTCACTGGGTAGTGAAGATGGGCAATCTGAGTTGACAGTGACTGTCTATGAGGTTTTCCTCGGCTGGAGGGAAAAACTATGAAATTTTGGGAGGAACAATTCAGGCTACGGGAAGGCAAGGTAGATCAAATCTACACATTTCTAGAATGAGCGGGTAGTAGGGGTTTGATAGCAAAATTTGTGCAATTTCTTGGAGGAATAGGTCGGGCTGCAAGGAGGATTGGTAGACAAGATTTTCATAGTTTTTAGAGAAACTTCCCGAGAACCTCGCAGCCAAAACTATGCATTTCCTGGAGGGAGATGGCAGCAGAAACTAAGTAATTCCTAGAGGGAACTAGCGGTTAATAGTCAAGAGCTTGGCAGTAGAAACTGTGCAATTCCTGGAGGGAACTAGCAATGTGTTGCTGGGAGCTGCTAGTGAGAGAAATTGCACTGATGCTGGGAGGTTGTCTCACTGATCATCTCTATGAAATTTCTGAGCTGAGTGGACTACTAGGCAGTAGAGGGTTTTCTCATGAAAACTATGCAATTTTCTAGATGAGTAGCCGGTCAACTGTCAGGAGGGTTGGCTGGGAAAACTGTGCAATTTTTTGAGTGAGACAGGGATGGGCATTGGGTGTTTGTTTGGCCTATCTACGCAATTTCCTCAGTCAGTAGAGTAGCAAACATCAGCAACCTCTACGCAATTTTTGAAGGGACTCAGTCTCGGGGTGGCTGTCAGGTCCAACTCTCCAAGTGGCTACCATGAAGGTTGATTGAATTTTTTGTGGACAGTGCAGCTTGAAATGAATTGTTTGGTGGTCTTGCGTTGTTCTAGGTGACATTCGATCAAGATGATTGTGGTGTGATAGTTTGAATTTCAGAGGGGAGTCTGGTAGTCAGTTCTTCAGCAAATCACTAAGTGTGTGAATGAGTGAAAGATGCATATGTTATCTTGCAACACACACTTGCATGACTTAATGACGATACGACTCAAACCTTCCAGACATATATGTACAACATGATTGACCGAAGGTGTAGGCGACAAGTGCAACACTTGTGATTGATCATTGGTCGACTGTGATGACACTTGCGTGACAGTGAATGTGACCCCATGTGTGAGTGCGATAGATGTTTTCATAGCGAGAAAAATAAGTACACACAAAGCGAAGAGTTTGAACATAACTAGAACATGGTGGCAAGCATGACTTTGACATCAACATCCAAGACTTGGTGAAATGAACAAGAAAGTCTAATGTGAAGACTCACGTGAGCTCACAGAGTGAAATCAAGTGTGTGCAGTCATCAAGTGAAACTCTCAAGGGAGGCTCTGAAATTGGGAGTAGGCCAAACTTTTGGAGGGTTGTTGTATCTGCTACAACACATTGAAAACACAAAAATAATAGTCCTAATATATTCACAACATATGCATGAAAATGTGTCGGCTCTGAGATTTTATTAAAGTAAAATTTCCAATCATACATATACGATTAATGGACCACTAGCCCTAATAGTGGAACATGAATTCTACACCTACTCCTCCAAGAAAGATACTCCCTCTATGCTACAGAGAAGCCAAGGCTCTCACAAATGCTTAAGTCTTGATTCTAAGCCTAAGCCTAGCCGAAAGCTTGGCTCCCCAAAAGCCCTTTACATAAGTCATGAGGGTGTATTTATATCAAAAGGGGAGACTATTCACTTCCCCTTGTGACCCTTGGAATTCCCTCATGACTCTTCAACTTCCTTATAAGATGACTCTTAACTTCATTGCATCATGACTCTTCACATTCCACAATTGAGACTTGGAATTCCAATTACAAATTAATTACAAAAGAATATTATAATACATTCATACTCATATAAGACACAATTGGGTAGAGCCAACTAGACCACCTAATAAGACAAAATAGTTAAGCTTGAGTTTGGGGAAACTCCAACTTAGCAACTTCCACTCAATGTTTCTTAGTCACGTAATGGTGCCAAGATTTGTACTACATGATGACGCCCCCAAACTATGTGATGGTGTCAGGATGGGAGCGAAATCTAGCCTCCATGGCATCCAAGTACACCAATTTTGAACTAGTATGTGTTTCCTTCTTAAGCAGGAAAAACATTGTATTGATTTGGACAAGGCCACAAATGTACTTCTACATATTATGTTTGTTTACTTCAATATATTCCCCAATGGCGATCTATCTCAACTCCTCCAAGTATTTTTGAATCTCCTTCCTAACCTGGTTCCTTCATTTGGTCTTAGTAAGTGAGCCAACCGATGGGATCCCATGCAATTTCATGAAGAAATGATTTGAGTTGTTCATTATTCTGGATGAGCATTTGAACCTTTTCTTTCTCCAACTCTACCTCTTTTCTTGTCTTGTTTCCCAGTTCAAGTGTGCCCCTTTGTATTGCATTGACCATTCATGCATGCAAAAATAGCTAGTTGCACAACCTTGAGAATTTTGACATGATCTTTAACCTTCCACTACAACCTATGAAAGTGGACACTTAACTTATGCATGGTAATAGGCTCCTCATAAAGATTATGCATGGTCTCTCTTAGGTTTGATACTTCACCGAGTATTGTTGCCTTCAGTTCTTCCAGATAGACTTGTGTGAGAGCTATGTCCTATACCTCTACTCAGAGTTGTTCAACCCCTTGCCTAGTAGTCTGCAAGGTCTTTTCCAACTATTTGTTCTGATCCATCAAATAGTTTGTGTTTCACTTTGTAGCACCTACGAAGCCCAATTTCACTACGATAATGGCACCTAAATTTATTCTTCTGTATGTCACGATCACCCTCTCCCTAATGAATACAAGAGATATAAGGTCATCTAGAAAATGTTTCTTCCTCACTTGTAATATATTTTTTTGAAGCTCGTCATAAGTCAAATTGTATGTGTCCATAACCGAACCATCATTAAGAGGAACAATTTCCTCTTCCTCACTTGGAGTTTGCTCTGTTGGAGGGTGGGAAGATTGAATGGTGATGTGTTGTTTACTTGGAATCATATCGACATCTTAGTTCTGTGGCTATGATTCCTCCTTCATCTCTTGGGTCTCAATCAACTCCTCAATATCTTGAGCAAGCTCTTTGTCCTACATCTTCTTTCTCTCCTCCTCTGGCTATCATGTATGTTCTTTTTCTTTGGCTTGTCTTTGTGCATCTTCTTCTTCTTATACTCTTCACCTTTATTCTTCTTCCTTATTCTTCTGTTCTGCCTCCAATCTCTTATGTTCCCGTTCTTCCCTATACTTATGTTCTACTTCCTAGATCCTTTGATTCCTCTTCTTTTCTGCTACTATATCTTCTTTCAATATGATTGGATCTTCTTTCATCTTGCGGCTTCTTTCTCCCCCTAGATTGTGCACAACTTTCCTCTTTCCCTTCTCACACACTTGATTGTGCCCTTCCATTGGTACTTCCTTTGGAGTGACTTCTTTTTATGGATTAATATGTGAAGTTCCTATAAAATTGATCAAATTGCGGGATTTGGAGGCATTATAATCATTTTTCCATGATTCCTCCTCTAGCCTATAGAATGTCTCACTTAGCCACTGGAAATGAATCCTCACAAAGTGGTCTCTACAAACATTTCAGGGATCGTATAGATTGAATTCTAGAGTATTGAATGCAATTTCTCTATTACCTTACCTTCGATGTCTAAAACTTTGAGATTCTCGATTTCATACAATCTGATCTGCATAGGAAGAGAGGGCCAAGGTGCTTTATTCTTCCTATTCAGAGTTGCTGACAACCTTGTGGAGATATGATATGCAACTTCTTGCACGACTAATTTATTGGTGGAATGCCTCAGTAAAATATGTAGAGACTTCTATCCGTCGAACATCCTAAGGAAAGTGCCATCCAGTGAGGCAAACCAATCTGTTATATCAGACACTGCATCCATTTCCCCACGTGACATGCAAGGTGGCTCTTCCTTAAAGATCAAATTGTACAACAGAATGAGGAAATAATCATTTGGATTTTACATTACTCCTCTATGGCTGCACTCTGAAAACAATTTGTAGTATATGTGCACAACAGTCTCTCGTGGTGTCCAAGTCAAATTCATGCCAGGGAATGAATTTATTTTGTAGATTACAGCTAGTAGATAAGAAGATATGTAAAATCTTGCTTTCTTTCCCTTTAGGGGACTAAGGGCATTAGCTACATGTAACACAATTGTTGAGCCAACAATTTTGACCAGTTTAATGGTTTTCCTTGATTCACAACCTACTTTAGTAAGAATGCCCACCCTTCAGGGAAGGTCTCAGTGCTTTGCTGGTCGTAGATTCTGCAACATAGAACTATCAAGAAATGGTAGGCCCTCCTAAGAGATTTTGTCTTGTAGGTGGTGTGGATTTCTGATGGAAATTTCTTTGATTTTTCACCCAGCTTTTAATAAGATCCTTGATGCTCAAGTAGTTGGTGGCAACATAAATGTAATAATCCATGAGAAATTCCTGCTCCAAAAAATGTTACATGAGATGATAATCTGGTGCTAGAAAATAAGCAAGCCTTTATCTTCTTGCAATGTTTAGAGTCATAGTCTTTGGATCTATATAAGAAACTATCCAGTTGACAAGGTATGCACATGGGAAAGTCAAATACCTCCATGCAACCTTATGTAACCCTGACTTCTCAAAATTGATATACGCCTACCAGTCTTCAAGTTTTGCTTTGAATCTTCTTGTTGAGAATGCTTCATTCATTTTCTGCAATGTGATATATGATTCCTTTTTATGAACAATTGAGTATTTGCTTAAACTAGAAAGTTCATTGGCTTACTCTCAACTGCCTCCCCATGCTGCTTCTTGTCGTGTCCTTTGAATCATATCTCTTTAGAGCCATGATGTCAATGATTGATGAAGATAAGTGATCAACAATTGCAATACTTGTAGGAGGAAAACACACTCATGGAAAATATAAATTAGCTTCAATAAATTGAAACACAAAGTAAGATCACACTAACAACTAGTGGAATGACTAGGAGAACTGCACAATTATTAAGGTGAAGGAGGGAGATTGGCTTCCTAAACTATGCATTGTGCAGCCTCAACATCTAGTGGTGCAACTTGAAGCTATAGGTTGTGTAATGAATAGTTCAGTCTGGGAAGATAG
The DNA here is from genome assembly GCA_000404065.3 of Pinus taeda. Classification (NCBI taxonomy): domain Eukaryota; kingdom Viridiplantae; phylum Streptophyta; class Pinopsida; order Pinales; family Pinaceae; genus Pinus; species Pinus taeda. The sequence goes on along the minus strand of APFE031126186.1, from coordinate 6,842 downwards.
GGGTGGAGACTACGCATTGCTTAGTCTCAATGGCTAAAGGATTGGCTTAAGCCCTGGAACTACACAATGCATAGTTGGGACAACCAGGTACTGTGCATTGTGCAATATTAAAGGTCAAGCTGGCAGCTTGAGCCTTGGACTTGCGCAATGCCTAGCTAGACAAAGAAAACACTGACCAAGGGATGAGAAGATATGCATGATAAGAGTGTGGGAAACTAGCATATCTGAGTGATGGTGCAAGTTTAAAGTGAAAATGTGGCTAAGGATATATTAATAAGTGCAAATCAAGTGCAGAAGATTGATATACAAAAGGAAAAATAAAGATGCATGGAGAGTCGATGAAAATTCAACCTCTAATGGGAAAAACCAATAAAACTAATACGACACTTGTAAAAGGTGAATGACGGTCCAAACCAACACTTGTACAAGCTAATATAAGTTAAAACAGAAGAAATCATGAAAAAAATAAGCAAAAAAACACTCACAGAAGCTAAGTGACAAAAAACCATTAGGGGAATTTTGAGGTCTAAAACATGCCTCCTAATGAAATTATAAAATAATAGTGGAAATAATAAAATAAAATTAGATTATATAATCAAATTTTGGAAGGAAAAATAGAAAATTCTATTTTTCCAACTCCTATTTTCAACTTATCTCCCTATGTGTTTACTCAAATTTTGACCAGCAACATTCATTGAATGGAAAATTTGATTCCTCGTCCAAGGATGATCCAAAATGGATCCATTCTTGCCTTTAGATCAAAGTCTTCAAATTTAGTTGAAAGTGGGATCAAGTCGAAGTGCTCGACGAGATAATTCCAATGGTGTGAATGGCGTGAAAATCCAAGTTTGAATGAAGAAGTTAAGGCTAGTCAAAGTTTCAAGGCAAACTAGGGCAAAAAGTCAAAAAGTCAAAGTCAAACTAGTCAATGGTAAATAGTCAACGCTTGCATTAGCAAGACACATTTCATCCCAGGAATGCACCACATGGTTTTGATGGCGTCAGAAAGGAAGGTGATGTGGCAATTTTTTATTGGTTCACATGGGCCAATCCGGTGCTGACACATGGCAGCCCAGATTTGCCCAATATTGGTATGCAAATCGCAAAATATCAGGGTTAGGGAGGATCGAACCCCTAGGCTCCCAAAATACTAAGATATTTCTGGATTTCGCTCATCGGATGAGTTATTATGCTGCTTGTTCATAATGGCAAGGATAATGTATTTATGGTTTCAGGTTGAAGCCACTAGGAAAAGGGTTAGATGGTCAGGGTCAACCCCATGACCACCGGTCCCTTGATATTTAATGTGTGTTATAACTGTGGAATTACATCATAGTCCAAACCATATACAACCAACCATATCATATATGTATTAACCATATAATCCCACATGCGCTACGATAATATATCTGTAATGGATATATATATATATATATATATTATATATATATATATCTTATATATATATATATATAATATTTATATATACTATTATAATATATAGTATATATATATATATATATCATAAAAATTAATGATAAGCAAGGGATAAGGTGGAAGGGTCAGGCAGAGGTTTCAAATCGCCGACCTTCCAAAACTTACATATACGATGCCTTAACACTAATGTGCTAGCCAACATACCAAGGGGTGGAACTTGGTATTCCATCCACCAAGCATTTTTATATTGTTAGGTAGGTGTCGAACCAGGCCAAAACCACCAATGTGCTTTCTAAGGAGGGTTTTGGTTGTAGAAGTGGTTTTTCACAGGCAGAGGCAGTTTTGTACAACATAAAGTCAATTTTTCTATAGGCAAAGGTGGTTTTTGACTCTCTAGGGGGTCTAGAAGTCACTGTGGCCAAATATGGTCAAGTTTATACTCATTTGATTCGAAATTTCAAGCTGGACGCAGTGGTGACGTCCATTTTATCATCTGAGACTCTTTTTTTGAGCTCATGCCTGTAACAACATATTGAAGACAAAATAAAGAGGTTAGCACTGGAAGCGAAAGGACCAGGAGCCAGAAAGTTTGGTGAACTCCTTTATTAAATTTGGCTATGTTGATGTGTTTAAATTTGTTTTCAATTTGCTTAAGTGTTTATGTTATTCACAATCTTTTCGATCCGTTGCACTAAGTAACATAAACAAATTCACACATAGTCTATAATACCTTTTTCATTAACGGATCAAGTGGTATCAGAGCAGCAAGGTTTTTAAGGTTTGACAAGTTTGTGTGAAGAGTTGAATGCTTACTAGGTTGAGGCTCAAACGAGGTGAAGGAGATCTTGTTGAGGTGAATCCAAAGATTGGAAGGTTCTTTTCAAAAAGAAGGATGGTTGATGAAACTCCACTTGGATCAGAATCCCAATTCTTGGATAGTTTCATGATGATATGTGCCATGGTGGAAGAGATGTATAATGAGTTTAAAAAGGGTAAAGGTGAAGGAAATCATCACCTAAACCAAACAAATGAGCAGAGGAACCTTTTCTTTTTATTCCTCCAGATAAAGAAGATAAAGGAAAGGGAGAAAAGCCTCCTCCATCTCCTCCATCATCACCATCATCGTCATCATCATCTTCTTCTCATAAGACTAGCTCTTCTAAGAAGAAGAAAAAGAAGTCCTCTTTGATCAAATTAGATGTAAAATTTGATTTCTCAATTTATGATGGAGAACTTAATGCTGAAAAGATTGATAATTGGATAAGGAAAATTGATGTATATTGTAGCGTGTTGAAAGTTGATTCATAAAGAAATAAGATCCAACTTTCTAGCCTTCGACTTGGAGGAAGCACACTTGTATGGTGGGAAGGCAAGACACAATCATTTCAAGTGGGAATGAATTTGTTTCTGCTATTAAAAAGAAATTTTATCCATTGGCTTATATGCAACAAGCAATGATGAGTTGGAAACAATACGTCAATTAAAAGGTCAAAGTGTTCAAAGTTATACTTAGGAATTCCGTAAGAGAGCTTTAACATTAGGCATTTCATTAAACTCACCAGAAACATTGTCGAAATACATAGCTGGTCTTCATAGTTATTTGAGGAATAACATCTTATGTTTAATCCAACTAGCTTAGATGATGTATCTAATCAAGCAACTCATCTATAAGCTAGAGGTTGGGAAATCCTCCAAACCTATTGAAAGAAAGAACAAATGCAAGAAGAAACTAGAATGGAAGGAGAAGAAAACAAACACCGTGAAGAAGGATAAACCTTCATGCACTCATTTTAAGAAGGAAGGACATGACGAGGCACACTGTTGGTCATTGAATCCGTAATTGAAGCCTAAGAAGTTTGGAGGTGAAGAGCGAAAGAATGTTTCTTCTATTCAAAAGGACTTGAAACTAGATTCAAGTGACGAGACAAGGGTTACAACTACAGGTATAAAAGGTAAATATTCTAAAGCATCTACAAGTGCTTCTTCACATTCTATTGATAATGATAATGATGAGAGGAGAAGAAATGAGCTATTTCACATAATATTCGTTTCCAAGCATACTAAAATCGATACTTTATTTGATAGTGGGTCACAAGTTAATTTGATTTCTGAAGCAATTTTAAAGAAGTTGGGTCTATAAACAAAACCTCATAAAAAACCATATGCATTAGGTTAGGTGTATGATAAAACTAAGGCCAAGTTACAAAACAATGTAAACTTCATTTTGCTTTCGGGTCAAAGTTTATTGATGAGGTTGAGTTAGATATAGTCCCATTGGACATCTGTGGAATTGTATTAGGAAGTCCATACTTGTACAATAGAAATTCTATCTTCGATTGAACTGAAAATAAGTATCAACTTACTAAGAATGGAATTGAATATATTGTAAGGGCCCATAAACTCAAAATAACTTCTCTCTCATAAATTCTGGATAGATGAAAAGAATTGTAAATGCAAGTAAACAATTTTTACTCGTGATTGTAAAAGAAAAGGATATTGATAAATCTGATGCATTCCAAGGCTATAATCCTAAAAAGAAAGCAAATCTAGTTAAGGTTGTTTCCGATTATGATATTATGTTTCAAGAGCCTAAAGGGCTTCCACCCTAGCAAGAAATAGAACATTAGATTTATTTGCAGTGAGATGCTCCACTACCTAACATTGGAATGTAAAAGTTATCAGCCCTAGAGAATGCAGAAATAAAGAAGTAGGTACAAGAGTTGCTTGATCAAGGGTTTATTCGACCAAGCACATCATGTTCAAATCACCTATTGTGTTAGTGAAAAACAAAGACGATTTATGGAGAATGTGCATTGATTTTAGAGCATTAAATAAAATCACAATAAAGAATCATTATCCTCTTCCTCGTATTGATGATTTGTTATATCATTTAAAAGATGCAGTTTACTTCTCTAAATTGGACTTGTGAAGCAACTACCATTAGATCAGAGTTGTAGAATAGGATGTGTGGAAGTCTGCTTTCAAAACAAAGCAAGGACTCTATGAATGGATGGTTATGCCTTTTGTCTTAACTAATGCTCAAGCACATTCATGCGAGTCATGAATGATGCATTTAGACCATTCATTGATGATTTTGTAATAGTATATTTAGATGATATTCTTGTTTTCATTAGAACATGGGATGAACATGTTAAGCATGTAAAGCAGATTTTAGATGTTTTGAAAAGAGAAAATATCTATGTAAAATTGTCAAAATGTGAATTTGGCAGAACATCTTTGAATTATTTGGGTTATATTGTAGGGGGTGGTGAATTGAAGATAGATCCCTTTAAGGTCGAAGTCATTGTAAATTGGCCTAAGCCCAATACTACTATAGAAGTTAGAAGTTTCTTAGGGGAAGCACAATATTGGAGAAAGTTTATTGCTAACTTTTCTTTGATTGCAACTCCTTTATATGCTTTGACAAGTGTGTAACAGGTGTTTCAATGGGGAGGCAAACAAAAAAAAAGCCTTTGACACTTTGAAAGAAAGGATCGGTACAACACCAGTACTAGCACTGCTATATCTTTAGCATCCATTCGAGATCGAGACAGATACATGTAAATATGCCATGGGGGCAGTTTTGATGCAGCACAGAAAGCCTATAGCTTCCATTCTGAGACATTCACATCAATAGTGGTTAACTATCCTACATATGATAAGGAATTATATGCATCAGTTCAGAGTGTTAAAAAGTGGAAACAATACATAATGTGTAAGGAAACAATCATACACACAGATCATCAACCGCTAGAATACTTACACTCACAAACTAAATTGCAACAATCAAGACATTATAGGTGGATGTGTTTTCTATAGGAATTTCATCTTGCTATCAAATATAAGAAGGGCATACATAATAAGGTTGCAAATATGTTATCAAGGTCAATTATAAATGTATCCACAATACTTAAGCATAATTCAATAATTCATGAAAGTTACATTGAACAATATGCTCAAGACACATATTTTAAGGATGTATATGCAACTTTAAGTCATGGCAAGCAGGTACAAGAATTGGATTATTACATAAAGGACAAACTCTTATATCATTTGGGAAAGTTATGCATTCCACAAACTAAAAGAGTTAACATAATTCGAGAAGCACATATTTCTCTCGTATTAGGTCATTTTGGTGTAAGTAAAATAGTTGCACAATTACGAAGATTTTGCTATTGGCCACAAATGAATGAAATAGTTTCTATGTACTATTTGTGCTACAATCAAGCCAAGTAATAGAAAATTAGCCTTGTATACTCCACTGCCAATTCCTTCTCGTCCTTGAAAAAGTGTTTCCATGGAATTTGTTGGGGAGTTTCCAAAGTCTAGAAAGGGTCATGATTATTTGTATGTAGTTGTGGATAGGTTCAGTAAGATGTGTATTTTGACACCATGTAATAAATAGGTCATAGCTGAACAAATTGCAAAGTTGTTCTTTCAAAATGTATGGGTTCATTTTGGGTTACCCACTTTTATTGTATCTGATCGAGACTCTCGATTTGTTAGGAAATTTTAGTCAAATCTATGGGAGTTAATGGACACAAGGTTAAAGAAGCGAACGAAATTTCATTCGCAAACAAATGGTTAGACAGAAGTGGTCAATGGGATAGTGATACAATTTCTTTGAGGATATTCCAGCAAGCATCCCAAACTTTGGGATGAACGTTTGTGTTATGTGTAGCATGCTTACAACCATGAAAAACATTCTTCTACTCAGAGATCTCCTTTTCAGACTTGTTCTGGTTTTACACCAAAGTCTCCCTTAGATTTTGTCTTTGGTAAACACATAGTAGTTGATGGACACAGTGATGTGGAAAAAGTGACCAAGTTCATTGAACAAATCTAGGAAATTCACCAGGTAGTATAGGAACAATTGGAAAGAAGCTAAGCAAAGTATAAAGCACGACATGAAAAGTATTGAGTCGAGCATAGTTTTCAAGTTGGTGATCAAGTCTGGTTGTACATCAACAAAGAAATATTGCAAGGGGAAGGTAAAGAGTTGAAACCAATTAGATATGGTCCTTTCAAAATACTTGATAAAATTGGTGAAAATGCTTTCCACCTAAATCTACCAGCTTATATGTAGATCTATTACGTCGTAAATGTTGAAAACTTGAGATTGTATGAACCTTCATTGATTGAAGATCCCAAAGAGCAAGGTTAGCTACCTTCCATTGAAGATCTTTTGCCTGAGTATCTCAATGAGCTACAGGAGGACACCATTCTTGACAGGAGGATATGGACTTCATGATGGGGAAATGTTGAGTATCTTCGAGTTGGACTCAAAGGTACAAATAAAAGTAACACACGATGGATAAAGATTGGAAAAGTGAGACCCATGGGGGTATGTGAGTTGTTAATCACAATGTGGTGAAGTTCATTAAAAAGGCAGGCTCCATACTGAA
>APFE031126183.1:85823-98996 GCA_000404065.3 Pinus taeda | reverse complement strand
TTTAGCAGATAGGATCTCAAAACGCCTTTCAAACTTAAGACAACTTCCTAAATTCTTCACCCCAAAATCCCTCATACAATTTACAATCTCATCCATACGCAAGAAGTAATTAGCTATGCTTTCATTACTATGCATCTTAAGATTTTCATACCGGATTCTAAGAGTTTGAAGCTTTGCTCTTTTTACCTATTCATCTCCTTCATAGATTAGAATGATTTTGTCCCATATTTCCTTAGCTGATTTGAAATGAATGATCTTCATAAATTCTGATTGTGTCAAACTTCCCAATAAGACAGTAACAGATTTGGCATTGAGCTCATATTGCTTTTTCTCGGCTGCATCTGTAGGAACTGTTGATGGGAAATTGTATCCACTTTCTACGATTCCCCAAACTTCTGCCCCAAGTGATTGTAGATATGCTGTGGTTCTTATCTTCCAGTGGGTAAAGTTTCTCCCATCAAAGATTGGTGGCCTGATATGTGCCTCTTTTTCTGGATTAGCCATTCCGATGAATCTTTTCCTTCAAGCGATCAAGCTTCTTCAAAAGGACCTGCTCTGATACCAATTGTTGGAAATAATACTGAGATGGGGGGGAGGGGGGTGAATCAGTATTATCAAATCAGATACTTTTTCATTTTCACACTCAGATTCATATACGCGACTTCGGTTAAGGATATACACGACTGTGTTAAATGAAACAAGCATATATGCAGTAATATTATGATTCAGTTAGCTTATCTTCAGTAAATGCATCAGAACATTATTAACCACATTAATAGTAGACAGGTGTAGTAAAACAGTACAGATCATCACACATAAGAAGCACACATGAACACCATGATATAAGGTGGAAACCCAATGTGGGTGAAAACAACCTGCTGCAATTCGTCTCTTTCTTCCTTTAATAAGAAACTTCTTTTACAATGTATTGGTGCAGTCCTTTACCAGCACGCAGGCTACAACCTGCAGAGGCTACAACCCTCTTCTCGTTTTCCAGTTACTTCTGGAGGGAGCTACAACCCCTTAGCTTTGTACTAGCGGATATATAGTAGTAGGTGCTGACCTACAGAAGGCTGCAACCTTCTTTTCTTCAGGGACCACGTTTCATCAATTTTCAGACTGGATGCATAAGTACAAAACAATCATTGTTGCAATACAATCATCAACTTATACTTGCATCATAAATCTCTAAATCACCCAATACTGAATCACTGAAACCCTATCATCAAAAACACATAACGCAAACCAGAGCCCCGAACTCTGCAACAGCCAGTAGAATCAACAGCAACCTGAAATACCAAATCTCATAATGCATACGCTACTTTACTATACCAAAACCGCGTGTATACGCGCTTTCACCTCATACAACCCGCATACAGATCTAAAGATAATTACTTGTACCTTCGTTGTTATATCAACCAAATCCAAGCAACACAAACCGATAACCAACAATACTAGATCTTCGCACTTCGTCAGACCTTCATTCCTTACTCCACTTTTTGTCTAATGATCTTCTCCTTATATAGGTTAGGCTTCTCTCAATACCATGGTCCAAAACCATGTAGAAATAATACCATGAACCCAATACTTGGGGTCGTCACTTTGGACCAAATACTATGGACCAAATACCACGGACCAAAACCATGATTTCCAACATGTACGCGCCTTTACTTCTATTAACCCGCGTGTATACGTGTACGCTCCTTCTGCTCAGCTAACCCGCGTATATACGATCTTTATTCACGGTCAACCTGTGTATATCTCTCTATTTTCCTGCTGCACTATGATCTGTCCTCTGAGTGAGTTGCCATCACCTATATCATTCCTCTGAGTGAGTTGCCATCAAGGACAACACTTGAATCATAATGCCAACATAATTGTGTTTTTTTCTTTTTTATTTAAAGAGACATTTGTCAATTCCAAGTTAAGCACTAACATACTTGGACATCCTCTTCACACTAGGTTGTAAAATAAGTCTTTCCACTCCAAAAGTTATAGGTTCAAAAACCAAAAAGAATAGAGTATGTATACCTTCATAGATTTAGCAGTCACTCATTTGAAATTTGGTTTACTTACTTTATACTTACCATTATTTCTCCAAGAATAAGTGACAATTCAAAAAGCCCGGCTTATTTGGAGAAGCATACGTCTAGTTTCATAATTCCAATTCCAATTAACATTCTACATTCAATATTTCTGTTATTGAAAGGAAGCCTCATGTAGAAAGAAGAAGAAATAAATTATTTTAATGTCCACGAGGCTAAAGATAGCCTATGGGATAGATTGCTTCTTCATCTGCTTGATGTATTCGACCCTTTTTCTATGAAAGCTTCAAAGTAAATGCTCCCAACTTCTCGACAAACCCCTCGCTAAATAGATTATCCCAAGACCTAGTTGTAGCATATCTGCATAAATTTCCCTATTGTCTTTGAAGGCTCACATTCTAAAATGAAATATTTTTTTGTTTCCACTTTCCTAGAAGAACAAAAAATGCATACTCTTTCCTCCCACACTTCCTTTGGGCTTTTCCAGTGCCCTGTTTCACAACGGAGTTGATGAGAATTAGTCCTTAACTGAGAAATAAGAATTTTGGCTCTCCAAGAGATATTAGCCTCTATGTATGTTTTTGGTTGATGACTATGAGTGGGATTAAACACTTCAATATAGTAATTTTTCTTTCTTCCTAGCTCCTTATCCCAAGTATGCTTGTGGAACTTTTCCATAACAAAAGCTTTTATCTGTTTGTTGTTTATGGGACATGCGTTCAAGCAAATACCCCATTTACTAAACCATTTTTTATTTTGTTGCATTCAGGTTTTTTTTCTCTTACATATTCTATCATTAAAGACAACCTTAGGCCATCTACCCTCTTCCATTTGCTTAATTTCTTTTACATACCTTATGACTCGCACCACAACAATTGCTTCAATAGGAGCAGTCCCTGTTTCACTTAACAAGATATCATAAGGAACTGCATTTTTAATCTTAATTTTATTTGTAATCAAACGCTTCTGAATTTTCTCAATTTGTCTCCACTGCATGTCAGATGTACTGTTGGCCCATAGTTCACAACCATAGAGAATCACCGGAATCACTAGAAACCCAAAAAGAGTTTGAGTGGTTTTCCAGTCCCATAACTCTGCCTCTCTACACCTATTTTGAAAAGCATAAAATTCTTTCCAACCCCCCAACGTTCTTTTCTTTCTACAACCATTCCAGCATAGATTTTTGTTGAAGTCAATTCCGAGGTATTTGTAACCGCAACTTCTTCCAAAATGTTGCCTTTAAAGTAGAACTTATGTTGGTTATGTTTTCTTTTCTTAGAGAAGACCACTACTTTTGTTTTGCTGATATTGACTTTCATCCCCACGCTTCTACAAAAATGCTCAAGGGATAGTAAGTGCTCTTGCAAACCAAGAGTTGATTTAGCAATCACAATAAAGCCATCTGCATACAAAAGAAGCCTTATAACAAACTTGCCCAAATAGATGCCATCACCCCTTTGCGAATTTAACCACTCCTCAAGCTTGTCGATATATAAACCAAAAAGGGTAGGAGATAGTGGGAAACCTTGCTTGACCTCGATATCGCTTCTAAAACTTTCAAAAATGCCCGCTGAAGTTCTAATTTTGACTTTCACCTCTTCATACAACCTATGCACAACTGCTCTCAAATATTTAGGAACCCCAAGTTCCTCCATTTTGTGCCAAATATTATCCCTAGGATTCGAGTCAAACGCTTTTTTGAAATCAACAAAGCAACAAAAGACTTATGCCTTTTTCTCCCAAACTTTTTCAATGATGTGCCTTAAAGTTATACAATGATCAATTGTGGAATGTTTAGGCCTAAAACCTGCTTTCCCTTTAGCACACTTATCTCTTTCTTCTACCCACTTGCTAATTTTGTTTCTAGCATGCTTCCAAATAGCTTTACAAACAAAGAGTATATTCTAGTCTTAGCAATTTCTTCTATTTTGTGATCGAGGCCAATCATTCCCAGTACTAATTCCCGTCCATACCATTCATCCTCTCATCTAATTCCACCAATTTTATAGAGGCCTTGACTATCCTTTTAATCGTCAAATTCCTGCATTTACCATTATAGAGATTTTTCTTGATGGAGGCCACTTGGACTTGATGGAAGGTGATTTGTCTTAATTATAGAGATGTTATAAGGTGAACTTGCATTTACCATTGAAAATGGGATCATGAAGATTATACAAAGGGCATGTTCTGGATATGTTGAATTCTACAATAAGGGGTACATGTAGGGAGGAAGAAGCGTTAAGATGCATTCACAAAGGGCTTGTATGCAAACAAGTTGATCCGGGGATCCGCCCTGCTATCACTAATGCTCTACTCATGATCTCCAGCTCTTGTGCGACATTGCTGGATCCGAAAAGCCCGCGTTTGTGAAAAGTAGGGGAGAGATGTCTAATGTTCTGTAGGGACCAATAATTGATATAGTATTGGTCCCACCAAACCACCAGAAATTGAGACTTTTGCAACCAATATTTAAACAAACATAAATAACATTAAGTGCAAATAAGTATTAATTTATGTCCAAAATTTCCCAAAACATTGACTGGGCCCACAACTGTCCATAAATAGTGTCTTAATACTTAAGATTGCAAACCATATTGATCCAACTAGAAAATAGATAAAACCATAAATGCATCCAAAATGGTATATTCCAGAAGTACAAAGTAGCAGTCACTTCAACCCCCACTCATCAGAACTGAAGCTTTGTATCCCAAATAAATATCCATACCTGCACATAATACAAGTGAATGTATGTCAGCCATAACTATTGTGTTGTTCAACATTTAAACCCCCTATGTTCAATAAATGACACCCAACCCAATAACATTTAAACCCACTTTGTTCAATAAATGACACCCAACACGTTATATTTCTCATTAAAACAAATCAAAGCACATGGAGCAATAAATAACAAATTCCCAACCATTGGATCACATCAAATTAAATCTAGATCACACATTCAAAATGAAGCCATTGCAATCCATGTCCATCCTTACCACCAATTAAATTCAAGTGCCAAAAACTATAAAAGAAGTTCAACCACTGTTGATATTGCATGTCATGCTTTCAAACTATTCACCAACCTTGGAGACAAAACATCACAGAACAGTTTCCAGTATATCTAGGTCAGTTATATCAATTACAACACATTTTTCTTACAGTTCTATTTTCATTTCTCACAATTCTTACAATTTTAGTTCTTACAGATTCAGTTTCAGTTATAGTTTCAGTTTCATGAAAATCAACACACAACCTAAGGTACTCTCTCTTAGGTCCATAACGCTTATTTTAAGGGATGGATAAAGATGAACAATATAGAAAGCTAATGGGACGATATTAATAGTATCATGTTGGTAAATTAAAAAAAAAACAGGTAGATGAGACAAATTAATGAAGAAAACGACTCTAGTTAGTACATGAAGAGAAACAGGTTGTCGCTTGGTGCCTTTAGCACATCAAGAATCTCATGTTTAAATACAGAAGCAACATGCAAAAATAAAAAGTTGAGTGAAAAGAGAGGAACATGTTGAATGGGGATTTGGACAGAGAAAGCCTTTAATTTCGTTGAGACGTTTGGACCCATTACCCAAGTAAAGGATTCTCATTCATATCTGAACAATTTAGATATCTTGTCCACAATGAACAAAAAAAACCTAGAGACAAAGTTTCAAATACATTTCTATCTCTACTAGATGTAAAAAATGTGTTTATAGGATACCACTCTAAATGTTAGAGTGCATAGCATAAATGAGGTTAGAAATGCCATACATCTTTGTGAAATTAACATTCGAAATTTAGCATTTTTTATATGATTTATGAATTAACACATCAGACTAGATTATTATGAGTTCTCTCTTAGGTCCATAATGCTTATGTTAAAGGATAGATAAATATTAAAGACTAACACTATAGAAAGTTAATGGGACTATATTAATAGTTTAAAGTTGGTAGATAAGAACAAAGAACAAAAGAAACACTCTAGTTCACTGAAGGTGACACATGCATGCACCCTCTACCAAACAATAGCCTATATTTCTATCCAACTGCACCCTCATTACTCATATTCACTTGATCTAATTTGATATATGAGGTCAATAATTACTCAAAACTTTACAAATTGATAATATGCTTTCCTGATTTAAGAAAAATGCATGGCCTCTCTTATATATGTAGACAATATACAAATAAGAGTTGTAGTTGAATTGAATGTTTACATGACTAGAAACTTCAACTGTAAGTGACATGAGGAAAAAATTTGTTGTGGTTCCAAGTTGTGATCAAGAGTGCTTCAATGGGTCTCAAGTTGGAGCCTTGGTCAAATCAAATACCATGCTTGGTTTGGCCAATGATAACTCCTTGATAGCCAGAAATCCATTTCTAGAGAAGTGCATCCTTACAAAGAAAAAAAAGAAGAAGAAGCCAGAAATCCATTTATGGAGAAGTGCATCCTTACAGGAAAAAAAGAAAAAAAGAAAAAAAGAAAAAATAAAATAAAATAAAATAAAATTAAAATAAAATAAAATAGATAATGAATGTTAAGAGGGATAGGTTGTAGTGGGAGGAACTAGAACTGAATTGAACTTAGAACTTAACTAGATGTTTAACTGAATGGGAGGCTGATCTGAAGACCTACAAAAGCAACACTCTAGTTCACTGAAGGTGACACATGCATGCACCCTTTACCAAAAAACAACCTACATTTATATCTAACTTCACCCTCATTACCGAAGAACAGACCTAGAAGGCATTATGCAAGTCCACTTGGTGAGACAACGGGGGTCGTGAATGAATTCAATTGCGATAACAAACAGGAGTCTAAACAAATTAATTCAAACAACATTAACTACCAGATCTTCTCATGGTATCTTAACTGTAAAGACAAGTTATCAAAACAACAAAACAATATTTTAAGTAGTCAAACCGAACAAGAGGCACTGTTGGGAAATGCATAACAAAACAAATCAATACAGTTATGGTATTTTAAGTGTAAAGACAAGTTATCAAAACAACAATCACTGATAATTTTGAAGACATACAAAAAAATGATTCTGTATATTTGATTTTTCAAGGATACTAACATACATGTTGATAATTTCTTGTAATAAAGCAGAAGTATTTTTGCCTTGTATGAAAGCATAATTTACAAATATTCTTATCTAAATGCATGCAATAATTTTACAAGTTGTTGCATCTATGGAAAAACGTAGTTATGTTGCTCGTACCAGGAGAAGTGGTAGGAGAGTGACAAGGGGTGCGCAACTGCGATGCACATCGTCTGATGAGGACAGGACAGGTGATGTCAATGTCAACAATGCCCCAAGGAATGTTGTTGAGGATGACCATGCGACTAAAGCTTATGTTATCACAACATCAGCCACAGAACCACCGTCAACAAAGTGCAAGGGGAAAGTTCAACTAAAAAGATCAGTGCTATAAGAGGATGGAAGAAAGAAGAAATGTTAGTTGCAATTTACGACATAGAGTTTAATGGATACTTAGTTCGGGCATCTACAAAAAAACATGGTATTCCTCCCTCATCAATACATTATTGGATAAATGGACTAACTCATACAAAACGTAGAGGGCCTCTTACAATTATGACTGAGGAGGAGGAGGCCGAGGTGGTTGAGTGGTGTAAAGAGATGGCCCAATTGGTACATGGGCTAAATTTGATACAACTCAAATCCATAGTTGCTCAAATCTGTCAAGGGAGGCCAAACCCATTCAAATATGGGTTTCTTGGTAAATCATGGTGGTTTGGGTATAAAAAAAGGCATCCAGAACTTATATTACGTACTGCTGAGGGCCTTGATAGAGACAGAGCATTAAATTTGCATCCTGTAGTTGTGCAGAAGTTCTATGACACACTTTCTAGTGCTTACGATAAACATTCTTATGGAGCATACCATATATGGAAATGTGATGAAACAAGTTTACAAGCGGGAAGGAATTGTGGCATGTGAGTAATTGCCAAGAGAGGGAGTTGAAATGTGCCAAAGATTTTGCCTAAGAGTAGGGAGTGGATAACTATTTTATGTTGTGTTAATGCAATTGGTACTCCAATCCCAAGATTTTATCTATTAAAAGGTAAAAATCAACTAAAAAACTATATACAGAACTGTGAACCAAGTGCATGCATGGCTGCACATCCCCATGCATGGATGACTAAAGAACTATTTTTAAGTTGGCTTTTTCACTTTGTTGCATCGGTACCAGTGGCGTCTCGCCTAATAAAATACACTTATTGATAATAGATGGCCATGGGAGCCACATGGTTGTACGAACAATTCAGGAAGCAAACAATTTAGGCATTGACTAGTTGACATTGCCCGCTCATACCACTCAGACTGCAACCCCTTGATGTTAGTGTGTTTGTCCCTTTCAAGAACTATTTCAGGTCGGAGCGAGCTGCATGGATGGCAAAGAGTCCGGGGGTTGAGGCGAAAAGGTTTGAGCTAACAGAGCTTGCAAGTAAAGCTTTTAAAAGGGCTCTGACACCATCAAATATTAAGGTTGGCTTTAGGAGGACAGGAATCTGGCCACTAAACTATGATGCTCTTATGCATGATACTAGTTGTAGCCAAGTGTTTCATGTGGATGGTCAGGAAGAAGGGAATGCCCAAACAGTTGTTGAAGTGCAAGAAGTAGATGACCAAGATGATGTGGTTGCAACTGGTAATATGATTTCCCTCTCTCAAGGACACTTATATGATGAAGATGATGAAACTGTATGTGAAACACAGTATAACCATGAACAAATTCGCAATAACATGGAGATCATTCCACCAACTCAAGAACATGAAACTCCTGCTGTTGATATTGTTAATGACATTGTTGAACATGTAGTTGACAATGACCAATTGCCATTGCCAAGCCAAGTAACCCCACCGTCATGGCTAGTAGAAGCAATGATTAATATGAATGCACATAGTGTCTCAACAACCAATGAACAAAACATGAACATGCCCTCACAACCAGCAGAATTGAACAATGAAATTGTTCATCTTTTTGTGGACAACAGGTTAATGGAAGAAGATGAAGCACATAATGAGGCATCAAATGAAGATAATGATATAGTTCAATCAATTCCATCAGATACAGAAGGGGCAATACCAAGCAATGACATGTAGGTGGGAGGGGTGGAGAAGATACTTGGTTGTTTCCTAAAGCTATAGTAGAGAGAGTATCAATGAAAAAAAAGCAAGGTACACTGGGTAGTCTTCGTTTGGGCCGAAGCTCACGGTTACTTACCTCAAAGGACTATATAAACCTGTTAGTTGAGTCTGAAAAAAGGAAATTTGAAATGCAAGAATTAAAATAGAAAAACAAGGATCTAGTCAAGGAGAAGAAGGCAGGAAGGATTGTTGTAGCGCAACGTTGAGCAAATGAAAGGCTTGAAAGAGATAAAGCAAGGCAAGTTAAGGACCAACAAAAAAAAATGGCAAGACAGGAAAAGGAATCAAGAAAGACACAACAAATGCTTGAAAAAGGAACAAGGGATGATCAATATGGTTGACAATGATGCAAGCATAGTTGATGAAACCAGGATTATTTCAAACTCATTGGAGTCCATTACAGATAATACACCATTATTCCAAGATCTTACAAAAATTCAAGTGCCTCACTATCAAAATAATGGTTTACCCACTTGCCTTATTCCTACCAGAGGAGGTGTCAATTCTATGTATGCTCATTACACACCTCCACTTAATGCAGGGGTAAGTAGTGAAAATGTGAGATATGGGTACTCAATACCTCCATGATTGGAAGTTGCAAATTGGACTCAGTCATATGGCAGCAATCAACCATTTCCTAATCAACCCTTTTTAGGTAGGCCAACCTACCTCACTCAAGAAGGTAACTCGGGGGATTTTGGCACTCAAGATTCTTAGGGCCATAAAGAATAGGGGTGTCATATGTTTTTGGTTGTCACCACATTATGATGTGGAATTTGGATGGATTGTATCTTTTTCTTGTCATAGAAACATTTTCACTTACAACCTAGGTTGTTTCATTTCATATTGTGTCCAACATTGTAACTAAATTTTAGAAGGAACATCTATAGTCTATTATAATGTAGAAATCTTACCTAAGAATGCAAATGGGATTTTCTGTTATGCATCTACACACCAAATGGTTTACACAAGTGAAACAATGATAACATTTTTAGTTTACTTTTCATGAGATTGTAGCAATGCTTCATGATGAAACAACATATAATGCAGATAATACCTATAATTAAAACATAAAACATTTCAGGGATTTCCTTGCACGGGAAGGAATATAATTGACTACTTGCAGCCCTTCCATTTTCTACTATACATTTTGAACTCTCCATATGTTGTCTGGATGCACACAGAATTATGAAAGGAGTCTATTCACTCCTTTTCTTTTTTGGTTGAACATTGTATAAAAATCCTCTCTGGAAGCTATGCAAAAAGATCACTAAACTGATAATCATAAACATCAAGAAAACACAACAGAAATGTGTTTACAGAAAGTAACTTTGAACCATTAAAAATGAATGAAATTACAGTTTTTTCCTTTGGAAAAATCTTGCATCTTTCCAAATAGTACACACAAAAAAACCCTGATTTTTGTTGAGCAAAAATTTGAAATAAGTCAATCAACTTCATTATTTACAATATAGTAAAATCACTAAAAAATTAACCAATACTAGAAGTACCAGTAAAAGAAATCACAATATTTGAATGCAAAATTACCACAGAAAATATACATAGCATATGAAAACCCAAATCTACTAGAAAAAATTAAAACTAACAGACCTAACAAAACACAACAAGTGTAAAAGCCTGAATGGACTAGCTCCTTGATGAAAATTCAACTCAAATTTTCAATTAAATTGGTCATTTTTTATTGAAAGCATAGACCAAAAGTGTAAAAGAACAAAGATTCAAAGCCACTAAAATAGCAATATGCAGGAAGTGGTCAACATTCATCCCCTACAGACAAAAACGCAGGGCCACAGGTAATGGCTCCAATAGTGAACATGAGAAAAAATGAACAAGTGTTCATTATAATATTGTCCATAAGCGGGGCCAAAATGGCCCTCTATACATCCATGCATACACTATCATTGGAAATAATTGGCACCATAAACCCTACATACCCCAACATTTCTAACCATAAAAAGGAAGCAGATCCACACCAATCTATTTAATGGAATCTAAGATGGCCAAAGATCAACAGAAATATGTCTACAGAAAGTAACTTTGAACCATTACAAATGAATGAAAATTACAGTTTTTTCCTTTGGAAAATCTTGCATCTTTCCAAATAGCACACACAAAAAAACCTTGATTTTTGTTGAGAAAAAATTTGAAACAAGTCAATCAACTTCATTATTTACAATATAGTAAAATAACTGAAAAAATTAACCAATACCAGAAGTACCAGTAAAAGAAATCAAAATATTTGAATGCAAAATTACCACATAAAATATACATAGCATCTGAAAACCCAAATCTATTAGAATAAATTAAAACTAGCAGACCTAACAAAACACAAGTGTAAAAGCCTGAATGGAATACCTCCTTGATGAAAATTCAACTCAAATTTTCAATTAAATTGGTCATTTGTTATTGAGAGCATAGAAAAAAAGTGTAAAAGAACAAAGATTCAGAGCCACTGAGATAACAATACGTAGGAAATGGTCAACATTCATCCCCCGCAAACAAAAACGCAAGGCCATAGGTAATGGCTCCAATAGTGGACATGAGCAAAAATGAACATGTTCATTGTAATATTGTCCATAAGAGGGGCCAAAATGGCCCTCTATACATCCATGCATACATTGTCATTGGAAATAATTGGCACCATAAACCCTACATACCCCAACATTTCTAATCATAAAAAGAAAGTAGATCCACACCAATCTATTTAATGGCATCTAAGATGGTTGGAGATCACCAGAAGCAGGAAAGCCAATGCACACAAAACCCTAAAGATAGACAAAACCCTAAACTTGCAAAACCCTCAAAACCCTAAACTTGAAAAACCCTATGAAATGCAATGAGAGACTGACCAAACGCAAAGCGATTGAAAATCCAAGAGCAAAAATAACAAAATTTCCAATAGGAAGGTGAGTTGTTGAAAAACACAGAAGGTGAGGTGTTGAAAAACACAGTGGCAATGGCTGGTAGGATTTTTCCTACCGGATAGACGTAGAAGCCATGTCCAAGCGTCTTTCATGTCAAAACCTTCTCCAGAGCTCGCCAGACCTGCAACCAAATTGGAAAACATGGAAAAATAGGAAATTAGGCAATGTCATAAATATTATTTACAATGTGAAACAAAAATCATCAAAAACTTGTAAATTTACCTGTAATTTCGAACTAGCTAGAGATTGGCACTGGCTCCTTCCCAAACAACAGGCCGCACGAATGGAACGACCACCAAGGTATGTGCAAACCCTCGGCGGTCCATAACAAACAAGACTGGTAGGCGGAAAGAAACAAGAACAATGGAAATCTTGTATAGATAACAAACGTGTGTAAGCAGTTAAGCAAGGTTAGCAGGCCAACAATAGCGGACAAGCTGCATAGGAAATCGACCTGTCTCGTGCCATTGTCAACGGAGTGCTTCGCCCAAACATCGGACCCGAACAGAAATACACAGAGGAGAGCATACATCATGGCAAACAGGCGAAAGCATGAGGCGGGAAGGGTTTAAATGAGTGTTATAAACCTTGACACCCACCACAACACGTGGCATAACACGTTGGGTAGGTGTCATACGAGCGCCTGTGGGAGCCACGTGCTGCTAACTGAGGTGGAGTGGAGGGCGCACAGGTAATGTCGTCCCTCCACTAATGGGAGTAGCTACGAAGGATCCACATACGGCAAGTCGGATAGTGTGATCAACCAGTCACAGTCGTCTGTCACCGCATCATCTATCTCATCTACCTCCACACAAAATCATCCTCCAATTACTTTGTGTTTTCACCATCACTCAAATGGAAACCGGGCGATTATCTTTTCTAAATATATCTAATGTATTTTCCATAAGATACGGTTGCCATATGATTTATCTATAAGATTTTTTATTGGAGATTAAAAATATTGAATTATTATTATTATTATATTAGCATAATGCACTGGTTGATATATTA
>APFE031126183.1:59455-85040 GCA_000404065.3 Pinus taeda | reverse complement strand
TTATATATTGTAAAACTTATGGTTTAAACCCTTATATATTAAACTTTAAAGTCTAATAATCCCTTGTATTTTAAATATTGATTTCAATATATTAATAGTTCCTAATAATTAATATTTTAAATTCAAGTAATTAATAAATTAGAGAGATTAAATTATAAACCCAAGAAAGTATTAATATTATAAACCAAAGCGATTAAAAAATCCAAAGGTTTAATATCATAAACCCAATGAATTAGTAATCTCAAGGGATACATATTATAAACGTAAATGATCAACAAACCCAATAAATCAATATTAAAAACATATGGGATTAATAAGACCTAAGAAACATTTTAAACCTAAGGGATTAATAAACCCATATTAATTGTAACAGCCCTCAGTTAAAAATTCATGTAATAAAAGTTAATAAATTCAAAATAAGACCACCGTTAAAGGACACTTATTCCAAGTTGAACGTGGGCAAATATATGCTATTGGGCATCACTTGATGTGTTTTTGGTTAAACGGAAATTGGCAAAAACAATGGCTAAGGCATGCATTAAAAAGACAAAAATGTATTTTTGGCATTTTATATATGCAAATAAAGGAAAATAGGAGAAAAAGAAGGTGAAAGGTCACAGGTTGCATGTGAAGAGGAAATTGAAGGAAAATTGAAGAAATTAGAAGCATGAATAATAAAAAGACCTCAAAGCATCAGTTGGGAGTCTTTTGTGAGTTCATTTTAAGAATTAGTCTCAGAGAGGAGAAGAGTGCCAAGAAAAAATAAGATCAAACAAGCAAAGGAAGGAAAGAAAGCAAAGAAAGGACAAGGAAAGGAAATGAAAAAAAAAGATCAAGCAAGGAAAGGTTGGCTCAAGTAGCTTCAACAAGAATACATGCAGGGAATAGACTCCATGTGTGATTTCCTAGCTGGTGTTGACATGCATTATCTGTGCATGTTGGCATTTTGTTCTCTTGTTGTCAGTGGCATGTTTTGCTAGGTTTTGACAATGGATTTTAGCATTGCCTTGCCATTTCTGGATGGCCATGGTGTGATTGGATTGTTCTTGATTTTGAGCTTTGGAATTGTAGATGGTTTCGGAATCTGCAGCGGAGGTGGTCTCAAGAAAATTCCTAAGGGCCTAGGAATCCCTTGATTGGTAATGGCAGGATACACAATAAATCCTGAGGGTAGAGACAAGAAAATTCCTCAAGGATGGTGAAGGAATCCGGAGGAATTCCAAGTTCAGTTTGGTTTTGTGATCTCAGGACCGGTTTAGGTGAGATCATGGTATGGTGAGTGTGGAAGTGGTTTAACCTCTAGATTCCCTTGGTTGTTTCTGGATTGGTTTATCCATGAGATACCACATTCATGCTTGGAATATGGAACATGGGTGATTGGCTTAAAAAAAGATTTGGTTTAACCATGTCTATGATTGGATGGTACGTGGAAGTCCTGAACTTGGTTGGCTCTTGCCTATGTTTAATGAAAGCTAAGTTCTCATGCTTTGATTGGTAGATGTACTTGGTATTATGTGGCTTTAATGGTGGTTCTCTTAATGTTATTGATATGGCTATATGCTGGTTATAAGCATTGTTATGTGACAGTTCTCATTCATGGCTCTTTTCATGTTTTTACTTGTAACTTAAAGAATAATGGATGCAATACCTAATTGATGTTAAGACAACTAATGTGAGAAGGTGGTGACCCTTATTGTTAAGTCTCAGATGAGTTTTTAGTCCCTTATATTCAGACTTGCATTCATGACTTGTAGGTTGCATATCTACCAAGTGTTTAATGGAATATCAGTCCCAGTTGGGGATGGTCATGTCTAGTCCTGGTGTCAGTTTTTGGTTTACAAGGATCGTGGTTATGTATTTTATGAATTATGGAAGT
This sequence comes from Pinus taeda, assembly GCA_000404065.3. Taxonomy (NCBI): domain Eukaryota; kingdom Viridiplantae; phylum Streptophyta; class Pinopsida; order Pinales; family Pinaceae; genus Pinus; species Pinus taeda. The sequence goes on along the minus strand of APFE031126183.1, from coordinate 83,164 downwards.
GACATGGATTTCTAGGCAGAGACTTAGCCCCAACCCTAGAAAATAACCTTAAATTATGTAGTCGCTGGCACAACATTGACAGGAAAAGCCCACAGTCGCACTCATACAAACTCATGTGAGCGACTGGAACCCACAGTCGCATGGATGCCTTGGAAAAGGAGGGATTGGGGGTGAAACTCAGGGAAATGTTGAGTTATCTCAGGGGATGGACTCCTAGAGGGGTTGGGATACTCCTAGAGGGTCTGTGGCACCTGAGGGAAGTCAGTAAGGTTTGTTATGTCGACTCTATTTCCTTAAGGTCACCTAGGAGGTTGAGTCTTGTCATAGTAGTTCCTCATCTCATGTTTACCCTGGGTAAGCCAGTGAAAGTGGGTAGATATGAGGGGAGGTGTCGTTAAATTAATATTATAAACCTAACTAATTAGTAAATCCAAGTGATAAATATTATAAAACTAAGGGATCAATAAACCCAAGGGATAAATATTGAAAACCCAAGGAATTAATAAACGTTAGGAATTAACATTTTATACTCAAGGGATTAATAAACCCAAGCCATTTTTTTTATTTTTTTTGGTTGTCTGTGATCCTCCATGCTTGACCTGTGGCTTGAGGAGTCACGACCTATGGGCATTTAAGATGTCAAAGTCACCTCAAGGTCTCACCCCGCCTTGGCCACACCAACCCTTAGTTGAATGGATTTTTTAGCATGTCTCCTACCCCTAGCACAGAGCACAACCACCCCCTGTGAGGTTTGATCCTGGGTCACCTTTTGAACGAAGCCCATCCTCAACCGATTGTGCTAATGGGACTTGACATAAACCCAAACGATTATTAATATTATAAATCCAAGGGATTAAATTATAAACCTAAGGAATTATTAATATTATAAACCCAAAGAATTAGTAAACTCAAGGGATAGGCATTATAAACCTTAGCGATCAACAAACCTAAGGGATCAATATTAAAAACACAAGGCATTAACCCAGGTATTAATATTCTAAACCCAAAGGATTGATATTTTAAACCCAAGGGATTAACAAACCCAAGGGGATATCTATTAAAAACCCAAGGAATTAATAAACCCTAAGAATTAATATTTTAATCTCAAGGGATTAATAAACTCAAAAAATTATTAATATTATAAACCTAAGAAATTAAATTATAAAACCAAGGAATAAATTAAAAGACATTGATAAGCGTTGATGGTATAAATGTAATATTTACATAAATTAAGTGTTCATATTAATATTATATTAAATTAAAATAACTATTTTAAATTTATTTAATAATTAATTTATATGTTAATAATTATTATATTACTAATTAAATTTAAAATTATTATTATTAATAATGTAATCATAATTAGTGATAAATTTACTTAAATTAGTTAATTTAACTATTTTATTATTATTACATTATTTAGTAAAAATATGAATATATATATATATATTTATAATATAATTATTTTTTGTTGATAATAATAGTAACAAAATATATTTTACGATTTTAAATCTTTTAATTGAATTTAGATGTGAAGAAGAATTGGTTAGTGGAAAATAAGTCTCGTTAGTGATGTTAAGGTTGGTGTGACCCGAATTAGATGCTTTTGAATCACTATTTATCAAGCTACAAGTCATAATCAGGCTGTGTACATTGACACTTACAACCGCAACGTAATATATATTTATATTATTTAATTAAAATAATTTTTTTTAATAATAAATCAAATATATTCAACAATTTAATATTCACTTAATTGCCAAGGGAAAATATAAAACAGATGACATGAATAAGTGTTATACACCCCAAACAAAAGCTTCAAAATGGTTCTTTGTCATTTCCTATTGGCATGTGATATGAAGGCTTCTGCGTCTGATTTGGTTTCGAGGTATTAACTATTTTTTTCTTGCACATGATCGAATCTGTACACATGTTCCTTTGAAAATTTTCACAGAATCGAATATTCGGACTGATGAGGGCGAACATCCACAAATTGATACAAAATTTAATAAAATTTAATAAAAACTTCGAGCCAAATTTTAAAATAGCATGACATAACAAACAAACGGTTGTTCCAAACCTCGTCATGAATAAAAACTATGAACGCATCTATTTTATTGTGATCAATATTTTCTTGCTTTATAAAAACCATGTGAGTTTTGCATCCGACATATAATGTTTTTGAAACAGCAACATCTAGAGACAAATGACATGGAATCAAAAGTTCAAATTCTCACAACATTCTAAGATGAATTGAGCGCTCCAAACACAAACATTCTAGTTTGAATCTTTTACCTTTCTTGGCCATGTACTTATCACGTGACGCGATGAAGACACACCCTTATCCATATATTAAAATAGACAAAATTCTTAAAATGCTATTGTTCACCTGTGGTTTGTAGTACTTTTCAATCATTGTGTGTTGCAGATCACAAACTCTTGTTCAATCTAATTATTATTATATCAACCCCACCAACCCTTTCTTCCTATCTATTTGTAAATAACTTTTCTGAGTCAATTAGTCCAAGCCATATGCTACATATAAACTGCAAATTTGTTCATATTTTGTCTTGTTGTAGCCATATTAGTGATCTCATGGAATTTTAAATTTATCTCATTTGTCGAAGTGGAAATTTGATGATTTTCATTTCTTTTTTCTGACTGAGTTTAAGGTTTATATGTAACACCCCAAGCTGCATAAACAATTACTGTGATTACTAAGATTCATTTTACCTTTTACTGCATTAATTTTCTTACGTTATATTGTTAAGTGATAAATGACTAAGGCTTGATGGCCTAGATATTTTCTTTTATTGCCTAACTAATGGATAAATTAGGAGTCGAGGTATTTTTTACAAAAGACTATTTGAAACAAGTTAAAAGAAACAGTTGCTTATTTGTTCCTGGAAAGAAAGGGAATATAAAGATGGGAAGAAGTCGAGAGGGGGATCATTCCTTGAGCTGGGTGAAATAGACTAGTGGGAAAAATGCTCCAGAATAGTCTACGAGGTACAAGACTTGTGGCTGGACAAAGAGTCCTGAGGCCCAAGGTACCCGACCATAGATGGACTTATTTTAACTGTGACAAAGAAGGAAGTGCTCGGGGGAGAGTCTAAACGTAACCAGATTCGCGGTTGGGAGGAGAGAATGTCCAGATAGACATAGAGTTGTATGTTTACAAGTCCTTTACTAGATAAGTAATTCCAGTCTATATCTAGAAATCGATGACAGAATGCAAAGTTATAATAATTAATTTGATAGAAGTATTTCCAAGAGGAAAAATTGCATACAATGCATATAGGTAGTGCAAAGACTTGAAATGCCTACATTCAACAGAACTAATAGTGAAAGATTATAGTTAAGTATTGACTGGTCTAGTAAATTACCACACTATATAGATATGCAGACTATGGATTTATAAGAATAGTCTTTTATGATAAAATGTGCAGACTTTGAATAAATAGAAGCAACAAGGTGCAAAAGGTTAGTACTTTCTGCCTAAACTAGAGATCATTACCCCATCATTTTGTGTTTACTTTTAAAAGGAAAATATAGAAATAACCTTTACTAGCCAATACGATGAAAGAGAAAATTAGTAAGAGAAATACCAGTATAGGAAGTGATTTCTTTATAAGAGATAATAAAGGATGGAATTAAATAATGTTCTTTAAGCTAAACAAAAGTCTATAACTTCTAAAAGACCTTAATCAATCACAAAGTACCAGTATTGGCTCGTTGGCCTGAAAACCTCATAACCCTAAAACGGCAGCAAACTACAAGGACTGTAATCAATCATGAAATTACAGTATTGGCTCTTCGGCCAAAGGGTCTCATAATCTTAACACAGCTAAACCCTTAATTCATTAAAACATAAATATTTGTCATTGTCTTTCCAAGAAACATAGATCGCAAACAAAACTCAGAACAAAACAATGTTAGAATTATATGAAGCACCGTGAGCCAAGATTAACAACCTAAATCCTTTAATACAAACAAAAGTACAGCTCGACAGTTTCCGCATCAGGTCGCAGCTTGTCAAACAACTTCCTACACAGTTCGCTTTAATCTATGACTATAACCATTTACTGAACCGTAAAGGAGTTTCCAACCTGTGACATAAACGAAAATCCATGAGCCCTTAAAAGGGAATACGAGTAACACTGTTGAGACCACCCATCAAGAAAACTAGTTGCATAGTAATGCGTAGAGTACCTGCGAGCAAGAACCACAGTCTCAGGAAAATATCCAAGTCAAAAATCCACCAAAACCAGAGATTCAAGTAATGTCGAGGAAGTGGGATTTTTACCTGAATCTGATGAAATCCTATAGATGGTGACCCTCCTGTTTTTCCTGCAAGAGGCATTGGTTACTAAAACTTGAATAAAACACTGCTAGTAAGCTCTGGAAATAAATGAACTGAAACTGAGACAAAATCCAACTCACCTTCCAAAAGTCGATCAGGGTTCTGGCCACTGGCCATGGAATCCAAGAACATTGGTGCTGCCCCTGGACGATGGGAGGAACTGGTTAGACACCGTGCTATACCAAACCCTGGAGAAAGAAATACAAACCCCAAAGCCTTGTAAACTAAAATCGAACAAGGTCATGAAAATTAAGCTACCCAATGGCTTGACTATGTTGGAAACCTCCATTATATACAACAGAGAAGGGTTCGAATCAACTTCAAGCTGCCAAGGGTGAACAGAGATAAAGAGATGCAACAAGAAAAAGGCCAAATGAAACCATAGTCGGTTGGGCGCGGGGCTTTTGGGTAGATGACTACACCTGAACTCTTTTCCACCATCGAATCGCCCTCCAAAAACCCATGGGAGCAGATTGAGCCAAGTGTCGCAAGCAAACCCTTGCCTCTACCGAATACATGCAAGTAGATACGTCGAGATCATGCCGCATGGAACCAAGAGTAGGGAGCATTTAATACGAGTCAAGTTGAGGACAGTAAGACCACTCAGGTGCCATGTGAAGAATAAATGTGATCCAATGCAAACCTTAATTCCCATATCGCATGGAGAATAATTAAATCAATTAGCATTAAATTACAAGGCCCCATTAACGATAACATAAGAGTTGTCAAGCTCATACATAGTAAACTAATGTTTGAAAATTTACATGTATAGATATTCTGTTTTTCGTAGTACGTAAAATGTTTTTTTTTGGAATTAAATGTTTTGTGGTGTTACATATGGTATCAGAGCTCAGGTTCGCACACTAAGACTCTTTGGGGAATTGTGTATATATGAATAAATATGATATTAATTAAAACAACAAAGTAAGTGTGCCTATGAACATAGAGACCTGTGTCAGCACAAAAAGGGGTCAGAATGCAAAGAAGCCTAGGACCACTAGACCCGCTAGAGACAACGTATGTGAACGCCAATCCTGATATTTGGATACAGCTAGGAGAGGAATCTCGCCAAGCTAATGTTGTTCTACTCAAAACCGTTCAGCAACTACGTGCTGAAATGAGCAATTTAAGAACAGACAATGAACAACTACGACTGGAACATGAAATAATCCTTAGAAGTTTGTCCAATCGACAGAACCAATGAGATCCAAACCCTAGTGTGGAAGATAGAGAGAAAACCCCAACAACTCAGCATGGGGAAGAGAATGCCGATTCAGTTGAAAAACATGGGGAAGACGAAGAAGGGCGTTCAGACAATGTCTCTAACCATCACAAGACAAAAAGACAGAAATCTGAATTACAAGGGAATTTAAAAAGATTAAATTGTCCCTCTTTGAAGGGGAATTTGTAGAGGCAGCAAAAGCTTGGTTAATTGACATGAACAAATACTTTTAGATCTATGACTACATTGATAAATTGAAGGCACTTTTGGCAGTCTATCAGTTACGAAGTAAGGTTACCTTTTGGTGGGAAGAAATCAAAACGGTGAGAAAAATCAATGAAGAACACGTTACATGGACGAAATTTCAAAATAATTTCAAGGATAAGTATCTAACTGAATGTTATTATGACAAAAAAGCAAAGAAATTTCACGAGTTAAGATTGGGAACCTTAACCATGGACGAGTATGTGAAATGATTCACCTCCTTACTGTGCTATGTGCCTTATATGCAAGAAGAAAAGGCCAAAATTCAATGTTTCATTAGTAGCTTACCCAATTTCATGAAGGAGAAGCTCGAGTTTGAATACCCAAGAACCATGGATGATGCGGTGAGAAAAGCTTTCATCTGCTACTAGTAGATGAGACAGAAGAATGAGGGACCTAAGGGGGGATTAAACAGGAAGGGAAGGAATCTGATCCCAAATAGACAAACAAAATTTACTAATGGTAGAAATTTACAGCAAAAACCTCTCAGTAGATTTCCAGCTAGAAATAAACCCAAAGCTACATATTCTGAGAATAGACAGCCAGAAGGAGTTAATAAATCTGTTAACAACCAACAATCAAAATCGCCTCTGCAATGTTGGGATGTGGAGAACCCCACTATTACAAAAAATTCCCGCATAAAGCAAGGACGAAACAACTATCAAACATGCAAGAAGCTTCCATGGTTCGTGAAGTGGCAAGGAGCATGCCTAGAATTAACATTGCTTTGGACAACCATCAAGTAGAATACCATCCCACTATGATTGAATGTGAAGGTATGATTGCTAAGCAACTTGTCTCTGTTTTGTTTGATCCCAGTGCTAGCTTAAGCTATGTTATTCCTAAGGTTGTGGAAAGTTGGCAACTACAGAGCATTAAGTTTCCAAAACCATGGTTAGTTCAACTAGCCACCAGAGAAAAAATAAGGGTAATTGCAAAAGCAGAACGTTGTCCCATAACAATTTAAGGGCAACCCGTTTATGTTGACCTTAATATACTCCCTTTGGGTTCATACGATATTTTAATAGGGATGGATTGGTTGGAAAAATGTTGGTCCCTAGTTGATTGCAAGCAAAAAACTATCAGTTTTATCTCTAAGTCGGTTCAAAGGAAAGAACTTCAAGGAATCAAGACAAATACCAAGTTATGGACCATAACTGCCAGTCAGCTAGGAAAATGTATTAGGAAAGGTTGTCAAATATATGTTGGCCAGGTGGGATTTACGAATTCTAAAAATAAAATGACCTCCTTGGAAAATATTCTTGTTATTCAAGAATTTGCTGATGTATTTCTTGAATCCATTCCTATATTACCACCCAAACGTGACATTGATTTCACCATCGCACTAATTTTGGGTGCAACCCCTATATCAAGGGCCCCTTATCGCATGAGCATACATGAGTTAACAAAACTTAAGATGCAGCATCAAGAAATTTTGGACAAGAAGTACATCCACCCTAGCATTGCCCCTTGGGGATCCCCTGTACTGTTCGTACAGAAGAAAGATGGAACTTTGAGATTATGCATCAATTATGGTCAGTTAAATAAACTACACATCAAGAATAAATATCCCTTGTCACGTATTGACGATCTATTTAATTAGGTGCAAGGAGCCAAAGTATTCTCAAAGATCAATTTAAGGTCTTGTTACCATCAAATAAGGATAAAAGAGGAAGACATTTGCAAAACTGCATTCCGAACTCATTATGGTCATTACGAGTTCGTGGTGTCGCCCTTTGGCCTTACAAATGCCCCAGCCACGTTTATGAGTTTTATGCACAGTATTTTCTAGCGCTATCTTGATAAATTTGTACTAATTTTTATTGATGACATTTTAATATACTCCAAGAATCAAGAGGAGCATGAACAACATTTGAGGATAGTACTGCAAACTCTACGGGAGAATCAGTTATATGATAAATATAGCAAGTGTGACTTTTTCAAGAGTCAAATTCAGTACTTGGGTCATGTTATATCACCAGAGGGAATAGCAGTGGACTCGGAAAAGATCAAAACCATTATGGAATGGACCATTCCAAAGAATGTTGCGAATATCTGTCATTCCTAGGTTTGGCACGATAGTACCGTTGGTTCATTGAAGGATTTTCAAAAATTGTTTTTCCAATGACTTCATTGCAGAAAAAGGGACGCACTTTCCAATGGACAACTGAATGTTAGCAAAGCTTTAAAAGGCTAAAACACCTACTTACCACAACACCCGTATTAAAGGTAGCAGATTAGGAAAAGTCTTTCGTGGTTTGCATGGATGCTAGTAAAGAAGGTGTTGGCAAAGTGTTGACACAATAAGGAAAAGTTATTGCTTTTGAATCACAGAAATTAAAGGATTATGAGCAGCAATATTCTGCTTACGACCTTGAATTAACAGCAGTAGTGCACACACTTAAAATGTGGCGATACTACATGTTGGGGAAGAAATTTCTATTGTTAACAGATCATAACAACCTTACCAATTTCTTTAACCAATGTAGCTTAGATGCTCAGCAAGCCAGATGGACAACATTCTTGAGTGAGTTCGATTTTGAAATGAAACATCTAAAAGGTAAGGAGAATCAAGTGGCCGACATATTGAGCAGGAAATTACATTGTATTTATGAGGTCCAAATCAGTCAGGTATGCTCAAATATCTTGGAAATCATAAAGGAAGCCTCCATAAAGGACCCGGAATATACTTTTCTTTGGCACCAAGCAAGGGAAGCTCAGTTGAAAAAGGAAATATCAAATTTCAAAATAATTTCATATAAACTCCTCACCTTCAAAAATAGAATATATGTTCCTAACCAAAATTATGTTAAACAATTGATATTGGATGAGTTCCACAGGAAACCATGTGCTAGCCACCTAGGGTACCAAACGCTATTTTCAACCATCAAGAAGGGGTATTTTTGGCCCGGGTTAAGGAAAGATGTAACCGAGTACTTGTCCAAATGTTTGGAATGTCAATTGGTAATGGCGGAACATCAGCGTCCCGCTGGTTTGTTGCAACCATTGCCCATCCCAGAGTGGAAATGGGAGACCATATATTTGGACTTCATCACCAGCTTACCTTGTACCAAAAAGCAACATGACTCAATTATGGTGGTGGTGGACAAGTTGAACGAAATCGCTCAATTTATCACTGTAAAATCCACTTATAAAACTGTGGATATCGTAGACATATTTATGAGGGAAATTTTTTGTTTGCATGGAATACCCAAGGTGGGAATTTCTAATAGGGATGCAAAATTTACATCTACATTATGGAAAACCCTCTTTTTCGGATTGGGTACCCAGATCCAATTTAGTACAGCTTACCATCCTCAAACGGACGGACAAACCAAATGAGTGAATCAAGTACTAGAGGACATGTTACGTATGTTTGTGATGCAACAACCACATAAGTGGGAGGACTATCTCCACCTAGTGGAATTTTGTTATAATAATGGACATCATGAGTCATTGGGCATGAGCCCTTTCGAGGTGTTATATGGGAGAAGGTGCAAGGTGCCCATAGATTGGAATAGCCCAGCCAATAAATTGGCTTTGGGTCCTTACATGCTTGTGGAAATGGAAGAGATGGTCAAGAAGGTCCGACAAAGTCTAAAGGCGGCCCAAGACAGGCAGAAGATGTACGCGGATAAAAAGAGGACATACCGAGAATTTCAAATAGGGGATCATGTATACCTAAGAGTAAAACCCTTGAAAAGTTCCTTACAATGGAGGGGTTGTGCCAAGTTAGCACCCCGGTACTGTGGACCCTTCCAAGTCTTGGAACAGATTGGACTTATAGCATACAAGCTCGCATTAGCAAGACATATTCGGGTCCACAATTTTTTCCATGTTTCATTACTAAAAAAAATATGTGTACAACCCTCAACATATAATTAGCTGGGAAAATATTTAGGTAATGAGTTAAGTAGAATACATAACTTCTAACAAATTATTTTGAGGAAGTGGTGATGTGGATTGTGTATGTGCAGGTCGAACCGGAAGGAGAGTTTCTGGCATAGCCTCTTCGTATTCTCGATCGAAGAGAAACCAACTTGTGAAAGCGAGCCATCACGCAGGTTAAAGTGTATTGGAAGCACTTTGGCCCAGATGAGGCCACCTAGGAAGAAGAGGGATTCATGTAGGAAGCCTATCCGACATTGTTTTCTTAAATTAAAAGAACACCAGGGAAGGTGTTCCTCTTATGCGGGGAAGGTGTTAATGTGATTAATAAACTTCATTTTACCCTTTAATGCATTAATTTTCTTATGTTATATTGTTAAGTGATAAATGATTGAGATTGGAAGGCCTGGATATTTTCTTTTATTACCTAACTAATGGATAAATTAGGAGTCAAGGTATTTTTTACAAAAGATTGTTTGAAAAAAGTGAAAAGAAACTGTTAAAAGAAATAGTTGCTCATATGTTCTTGGAAAGAAAGGGAATATAGAGATGGGAAGAAGTCGAGAGGGGGATCATTCCTTGAGATGGGTGAAATAGACTAGTGGGAAAAATGCTCCAAAACAGTCTACGAGGTATAGGACTTGAGGCTGGACAGTGAGTCTTGAAGCCTAAGGTACCCGACCATAGCTGGACTTATTTTTAACTCTGACAAAGAAGGAAGTGCTCGGGGGAGAGTCTGGATGTAATCACTAGACTCGTGGTTGGGAGGAGAGACTATCCATACAAACATAGAGTTGTATGTTTACAAGTCATGTAACAGATAAGTAATTTCAGTCTATATCTAGAAATTGCTGACAGAATGCAAAGTTATAATAATTAATTTGATAGAAGTATTTCCAAGAGGAAAAATTGCATACAATGCATATAGGCAGTGCATAGACTTGAAATGCCTACATTCAACATAACTAATAGTGAAAGATTACAGTTAAGTATTGCCTGGTCTAGTAAATTACCACATTATATAGATATGCAAACTCTAGAATTTATAAGAATAGACTTTTATGATAAAATGTATAGACTTCTAAATAAATAGAAGCAACAAGGCGCAAAAGGTTAGTACTTTCTGCCTAAACTATAGACCATTACCCTATCATTTTGTGTTTAATTTTAAGAGGAAAATATAGAAATAACATTTACCAACCAATATGATGACAGAGAAAATTAGTAAGAGAAATACCACTATAGGAAGTGCTTTATTTATAAGAGATAATAAAGGACTGAATTAAATAACGTTCTTTAAGTTAAACAGAAGTCTATAACTTCTGAAAGGCCTGAATCAATCGCAAGGTACAAATATTGGCTCGTCGGCTTGAAAACCTCATAACCCTAAAATAGCAGCAAACTATAAGGACTGGAATAAATCATGAAATTACAGTATTGGCTCTTCGGCCAGAGGGTCTCATAATCTTAACACATCCAAACCCTTAATTCATTAAAACATAAATATCTGTTGTTGTCTTTCCAAGAAACATAGACCGCAAACAAGACTCAGAACAAAGCAGTGTCAGAATTATATGAAGCACCATGCGCCAAGATTAACAACCTAAATCCTTTAATACAAACAAAAGTACGATTTGGCAGTTTCGTCATTAGGCCACGACTTGTCAAACAACTTCCTACACAGTCCGCTTTAATTATGACTATAACCATTTAGTGAACTAGAAAGGAGTTTCCAACCTATGACATAAATGAAAATCCATGAGCCCTTAGAAGGGAATACGAATAACACTGTTGAGACCACGCATCGAGCAAACCAGTTGCAGAGTAATGTGTAGAGTGCCTGCGAGCAAGAACTGCAGTCTGAAGAAACTATCCAAGTCAAAAATCCGCCAAAACTAGAGATTCAAGTAATGCCGAGGAAGTGGGATTTTTACCTAAAGCTGATGAACTCCTATAGATGGCGACCCTCCTGATTTTCCTGCAAGAGGCATTGGTTAGTAAACCCTGAATCAAACACTGCTAGTAAGCTCTGGAAATAAATGAACATAAACGAAGACAAAATCCAACTCACCTTCCAGAAGTTGATCGGGGTTCTGGGCACCAGCCATGGAATCTGCAAAGATTGATGCCACCCCTGGACGATGGGAGGAACCGGTTAGACACCATGCTATACCAAACGCTAGAGAAAGAAATACAAACCCCACAACTTTGTAAACTGAAATCGAACAGGGTCAAGAAAATAAAGCTACCTGATGTCCTGACTATGCTGAAAACCTCCATTATGCGCAACAGAGAAGGGTTCGAATCAACTTGAAGCTGCCAAGGGCCAACAGAGTTGCAAAGCTGCAACAAGAAAAAGCCCAAATGAAATCACAGTCAGCTAGGTGCGGGAGTTTTGGGTAGAGGGCTACACCCGAACTCTTTTCCACTGTCAGATCACCCTCCAAAAACCAATGGAAGTAGATTGAACCAAGTGTCGCACACAAACCCTTGCCTCTGCCAAATACATGTATCCAGATATGTCGAGATCGTGCCGCATGGAACTGAGAGCAAGGAGCATTTAACATGGGTCAAGTCGAGGATAGTAAGACCACTCAGGAGCCATGTGAAAAATAAATGTGATCTAATGTAAACCTTAATTCCCATATAGTATGGAGAATAATCAAATCAATTAGTATTAAATTATAAGGTGCCATTAACGATAACGTAACAGTTATCAAGCTCATATACAGTAAACTAATATTTGCAAATTTACATGTAGAGATATTGTATTTCTGTAGTATGTAAAATGTTTTTTTAGAATCAAATATAATAGTTCACTAGTTTAATTTTATAACATAGATTTTATTTTATTTTTTTAAATGAAATGTATGTTAATTATGTTTAATTAGAAAATTAGAGAATGTTATTATTTGTTGAATTGAGGCTTCTGTGATTCATATCAGGTTTACGAGAGATTTTTCGGCGTAAATCACAAGATCTATCATTTGTCGACGCGTTTCAAACCAACTAATATGGTTCATCATTAGATTCACGTAAATGTTAGTATTTCTCTTATATTAATTTTTTTATTTCTACTTAATATACAAAAAAATAGTGACAAAAAATAAATACATTTCCAACCCGTTGACCAGAAATAAATGTTGCATAATAAATATTGCAACTAAGCAGATTATCTAAATTAATCTTTATTTAAATCACTCATTAAAATTTATGATATACAAGTTATAAACTTACCCATCAAATTTACGGTTTACATATCATTTTTGGGTTTCAAAACTTTTGGTTACCGTTAAATACATTAAAAATACTATATAAAAAAAGGGGGTTTATGTGGAACCTCAAATTTCAGGCCTGATTTTTCGGTAACGATGCAGCGAATAAGCCAAAAAAACTGGTCCATCTTGTGCCACTTGATTTTAGCCGCAGTTTTCCACATCTAGGTATGGGTGTTTTTTATTTTTTAGTCTTAAAATACAAGTTTTCTGGTGCAGTTGTCTATAATGCGACTTTTTAAACCCTGTTCAGTGGGTTTTTTCGGTCAAAATCCGGGAGCAATTTATTGGAATCACAAGTTTGATAGCTAGTTTGTGCACAATCAAAGCGTCCCAAGAGTTTTTCAGGGTGTTGAATCCAAATATGAAGTTAAAAAACCATTTTAACTGCAACAAATCAAGATTTAACCTCAATTTCTTCCGCCGGATTCCGTCACCAGAATCTCCAAAAAGTCGCATTATAGACAACTCCTTTTCTGGTCCATCCTGTGCCACTTGAATTTAGCCGCAGTTTTCCACGTCTAGGTGTGGGTGTTTTTTATCTTTTAGTCTAAAAATACAAGTTTTTTGTTGAGAAAAAATTGGTTTTTTTAGATAGATTTTTTTATTAAATCAATAAAAATTTGAAAAAAATGTGAAGGGAGTGGTTGTAAAATTTTAAGGGAGTTGTCTTTAGTGTGATTTTTTGAACTTTCTGGTGTCGAAATCTTGTGGAAAAATTTGAGGTGAAATCTTGAATTGTGTTATGTATACTGGTTTTTTGACTGTATATATGGATTCAACACCCTCAAAAACCGTTGGGGCACTTGATTGTATAGGGGTTACCCATCAAACTTGTGATTTCAATAAATTAGATCAGAAAAACCCACATGAAAAACTCAAAAAAAATCACAAAATGTCTAATAATTTTAAATGATATTGAATCTATTTCTAATATTGAAATTGTAATTTTACAATTTAAAAATTACTAAATTCTCATTAAAAAAATTGATCATTCAGTAAAATTGGTCACTTGGTTAGACAACGTCTTTTCTCGGCCACACGAGTTGATGGGTGTTACATGAACAACTTTGAACATTATTGGTGTGAAGACATGGGCACAACAATCAAGGAGGGAGGATGGATGTCTTATTATTTGTTGGAGGACACTAGAACAACAATCGAATGGAGTCATGATTGCCTTTACACCAAAACCCGCAAGTAGATTTAAACACAGGCCATGAAACACACAGGGAGCATTGGATTATCCTTTTACACTGCCATTAACGGGGAGCCAATAGGAAAACATCCCATTATTTGTTGGACGCCATCAACACAATAGTCAAGGATGGAAGACACCTGCAGAGGCTGCGCACCAGTTGACGACGACAATATAATATACCAATTTGTTGATAACTATTAAATTGGGGGACTAAATTCCAGGTGCAGATGATATTTGATAATATTCTTTATTACCTTTTTTCTGAAGGGAATTTTTCGTCTGCAATCTTTCTTGATGTGCTACTGTTACATTTTTATTTAGTTGAATCTCCACATTAGCACACATCGCAGGAACCCTAGTAAATTCATTAAATGGTTGAGGCAAGATACAAATAACAGAATTACCTCTCCTCCTTTTAGCAACAATCCCAGGTGTAAGGATAGCAATGTCCTCAGCAAACATGGTATTGGAGTTTGGAGTGTGGAAGTTTAGTTTCATTAGAGAATGTTCCTTGTTGTCTTCAGCTGTACCATCCACTAGGAATTCAATTTCTTATTGGAGCATGTTCCTTGTAACATCATTGCAAATTTCCAGTGGCTTTACAAAGACTCTAGTAAACCGATCCATATGCACCAATGGTTATACACAAAGTTTTGACCGGAGAACACCCTAGAGTATATTGATGATATACTCATTTTTGAAATACAAAGGGACTGTATAATCAGATTTTTTGTCTTCTGTTTGGTGCTCTAACAGATACACAGTGACAGTATAATCAGTTTTCTACTTCGTTTTCTGTTTCTTGTTCTTACAAAATATACATATGTGAATTAGATAATCTCAAGTTGAGCTTTCTTAATGTGTCAGGCAACCACTTGTCTGGCTCTGTCCCTGTTGGTTACAATAATCTGATGAAAGTTTTCTTGACAATCCAGGCTTGTGTGGAACTGGGCCATTAAGGCTTCCTTCATGCTTTCATGCATCTGAAAATCATAAACATAGGGTGTTGATTTCGGTTATTGTTGTGGCCATAGTAGTCTGCTTGATTGGTATAGGTTTCCTCTATAAGATACACAAGATTTTCGTGCAGGTTAAAACAAGTACAGAGTCCTGGAAACTCACATCCTTTCACATGGCTGAATTTGAAGTGTCAGACATTCTGAATGGATTGACAGAGTATATGTTATTGGAAGTGGAGATGCTAGCAAAGTGTACAAGGTGGCACTGGAAAATGGTAATATTGTTGCTGTGAAAAGGATCTGTAATAACGAGAATCCATGATCTGTCCAAGAAACGAGATTTCAAGCAGAGATAGAGATTCCAGGAAAGATTAGGCATACCAACGTTGTAAAGCTGCTTTGTTGCATCTCTGGTTCGGATTCTAAGCTATCAGGCAAGAAATTGATTGTGGTGGACAGGGAAAAAAGAATAAACAGAGGGTTTTTATTTCCCTTTTAGAGGCTAGATCTTCAAGGTAGAGATGTTCAGTGCTGGGCTTGTGCTGTCCATTTATGCTTACTGCTCCTCTGTTATCATAGAGATGATCAACTATTTGGTGAGTGATACTTCGGGCATCTGTAACTTTTTAATGTCTATCAATCTGCACTATTGATGTGGACTAAGAGGAGAATATATGCAGGAAAACCCCATGGTATGCTTGATTGGCTGTAAATGTCAAAATGTGATATGATGGGTATCTACAATTTGTACAGTAAATAATGTTCTCAAAGTGCATGCATGCAGGCCTAATCTGGAAAATATCAGAGATCTATTATGTTCCAGCCATGTAAATAGATGCTGATAACAATGAAAGGGAGTGTGTAGCATTGTAAATAGATAGAAAGGATCATTTATAGATTGAAGGATCAGTTTTCTGGTTTGAGTTTGACATGTTTTTGGCCTTTGTGTCTGTGAAATGCATCTGGTGCTTTTACGTTCAGTGGGGATGAAAGGATATGTGTAGCATTGTAAATAGGTAGATCATATAGCGAATTATATACAGAATGATCAGTTTTCTTGCTGAATTTAACATGCTTTTAGCCATTTTGTTTCTGAAGTGCATTAGGTGGTCGCATGTTCAGTGTTGCTATGCAGATAGACTCTAGATTCACTAAAGAGTTTAGGGGCATTGCTTGGCTCCTGCAGATCCATGATAATATGGCTTTAGCGAAACGAGCTGCAAAAAGCCTTTTGATGTTGGAGCCAGAAAATGCTGGAGCATATTCTCTGCTGGCAAATACATATGCCTCATTTGGCAAGTGGGATGATGTTGCCAAAGTGAGAAAATTGATGAAAGACGGAGGAGTAAAAAAGGATCCAGGATGTAGCTGGATTGAAATTAAGAACAAGGTACATGTATTTGGGGTAGAATATGGACGCCATCCTCAAACACAGGAGATCTATGCAACGCTGGAGAAATTGTCCTAGGAGATCAGAGAGGAAGGGTATGTGCCAAATATGAAATTTGTACTGCATGATATTAAGGAGGAGCGTAAAGAACAAATTCTTTGCCACCATAGTGAGAAGCTGGCTATTGCCTTCGGGCTTATCAACACACCCCATGGTACAACCGTAAGGGTCATCAAAATTAGTTTTGTGAGTGTTATCGCAAGCATAGCTGCTTTTGAGAATGGCAAGCAAGTCCATGCCCACACTTTGAAAGTTGGATTCGATTCCTACACGTCAGTTGGAAATTCCCTTATTACCATGTATGCAAAATGTGGGAACATTGAAGATGCAGGCAAAGTGTTCAAAAATATGCCTGAGCAAGATGCTGTGATGCTCAAGGTGGTTCCAATGACTCTGGCACTCTCTGAACCAAGTTTCTCAAAAGGATCCAAGAAAGTAGAGAGCAGGGGAGTGGTGGTGTTGGTTGAATGGTAAAGCCAATTAGATAGCTTCTGCTGACAGGAGGAGGGTGCGAGGTGGAGATTAAATCTAATTAGCATGCCTCTGCATGCATTGGTATTTGATATCATGTTCTCATCTTGAACCCATTTTTTTTGTTTTTTAGTTCTCATCTTGAACCCATTTTTTTTGTTTTTTAGTTAGAAGTTTGTAATCAATAATAATAATAATCAATTTTTAAAATCATGGCTAAACCACATACCAAATTGGTTTACAAGACTTTTTGTTTGTAAGATGAAATACAGAAAATTCGCTGAATGCTAAAGCCAATTAGCCTTTCCCTGCGAATCGTAGTAAATTCGCTGAATGCTAAAGCCAATTAGCCTTTCCCTGTGAATCCTAGTATTTGATGATATTTTATTTATCTTGAGCCCAATTTCATTTAGCTTCCCTAGTTCTATATCTGTAACCCTAAATATTATATTCAAGTGGGACTAATTACTCTGTTTTTGCACCTGCGCGCATAAGTACATTCGTAAATAACATAACAGCAAAGGTGATAATTTCTGTCAAAGTAACCCAACTTCCTTATTAACTCATTTTTTTGAGTCAAATTAAGTGAAACAGGTTTGTATGACATGCAGTTTTGTAGGTATTTTAGCCTGCTTTCATGGCAGAGCACTCTTAACAGATCTGTTGTTTTCCTCCTACAGAATGAATCCAAAAGCAAACGTCCTAAAAGTGCAGATGCTAAAAAGGAAAAGGATGATTCAAACTCTGATGCAAAACAAGGAATCCACAGTGGGAAGCCTGAAGTGAATTCAAAACAATATGCACAAAGTGCCAAGCCTTCAGAGCCACCCAAAGACTACATCCATGTGAGAGCAAGGAGAGGCCAAGCTACTGATAGCCATAGTCTTGCAGAGAGGGTAAATTCCCTTCATATTTCATCATGAGGAAGAACTGTATTTATATTTTTTCAAAACATAGATACAATTCAAGTCCTTGAGCACAGAATTAGCTGAGTGCAGCGTTGAATGGCCGTTTCAAAACTCAGCTCCTAACTATAGTTAAAGAGATCGAAATCCTTTCAAATATCAAACAAGGATAGATGATTACAAAATGTTAAAACAGCATTGTTCTAATTTTACTGCTTAAGAGTCATGTTCTTACAGAGAAAGGGAAAAGAACATTAGTTATTGGCTGATGCAAAAAAGATAAAGCATATCAGTTTTTGGGGATGAGTATGCCTCTGTAAAATTTGTCAGAGTCATACAATATGTTGATGAAAACCTGAAAATTAGAGGAGCTATAAGTTTGTCCTCTGAATGACAGGTGCGAAGAGAAAAGATCAGCGAACGTATGAAGCTTTTGCAAGATCTTGTTCCTGGATGTAATAAGGTTGTGTAGACTCTAAGCCGGAGCTTTTGATAGTCATGGAAGCACGAAAAGCGGAGAACAGTTGATGCAGAGCAGAGGTGCACCGCAAAACAGGGTCCGGGGTGGACCGGGGTTTTCGAGAACACAGTGCGCCATTACTACTGGGTTTATGAATGCATAAGCTTCAGAAGAAAATGTCACTAATTTCTCAAACGCCAACTAAAAATTAAGTAGCCGCAGAACGGCACAATGAATATGACCGCTCTTTCAGAACTCTGCGGTTATGTCCGCTTGACGGCAGGTGTAAGCGTGAGAACCAAAGGAGGACGAAAGTCCCTTTCAAAAGAAGGCTTATCAACCTAATAATTAATTGGAAAATGGTTGTTTAACTCTTATATTGTCTTTGAAGTTTTAAATAAGGTTAAATATGTTTAATTATCATATTGTTTTTCTCAGTATATTGTTTAATTATTATATTGTTTTTGTTTGTATTCTAGAGAAAAGAGAGTAGAGCAACTTTACTCACATTTTCTATTTTAGAAAAAAGAGAGTAGAGAAATCTCACATTTTAGTTGGGGTTTTCACCTGTAAGGGTTTCCAAATTGTATCCAGAGATAATTTTAAGAATGAAAATTTATCTTAAAAGTATAAAAAACTTGGCAAATGTTATTTGTCTTTAATCCACACATTTTAATATGTTTCGTGATATTTTTGTAAAAATATTCAAATTTTTAATGATTTTATATAGTCTTTATAAAGTTTTGGTGATTTTCAAAGTAAAATGATTTCAACCTATAAAATTTGAGTAAATCTTTCTTAAAAAAATTGAAATTGACAAATATATTTTTTTGGAAAAAGCATGAAAAAATAACAAAGTTACCAAAATTAACTTTGAATTTTTTCCTAATTACATTTATTATAAATTGGATATATATATTTTTATGGCCTATATTTATTACATTTTAACTAATTTAACAATTTTAACATAAACATAGAAAATAAACGAGATAAAATTTAAAAAAATTAAAACTCACAATAAAAAATTCATTAATCTTTCAAATTTCTTGTATGAATGGTTCTGACCCAAAAAAATTATAAATTACAACTACATGATAAATACCATTTACCATTCAGATTTAATTTTTTTTGTATAGGAATAAACCAAAATGTTTTAAATATGGTGAGAAAATAAATACATATCTTATAATCTCTTAAACCTATTTTTTAGATTTATAAAATCTCCTTTTTCTTATACATGTATTTTGATTGCTTATATTTTGTGACATTTTAAAATATTTTTCGCTTATAAAATCTCCTCCTCTCCCTCCTATCTACACATTTTGATTTAGTAACTTTGTAATTATGTCCCATATTTAATTTGGGCGTGTTTTAGGGATGTAGTTATGGGAATTGAGTCGTGTAACATAAGATTATTTTAGAATTTTACCATGGCCATCAAACTTTTTTATAACTTTATCCTCTTTTATAGTTACGAGTTTGGAGTGTTGTTTCGTGTGAGGCTTAAAATTAGTTTTTTTTGAATCCTAGATTAACTACTTTAGTTGTGAGAGTGTAATTTTATTTTTAAGATAAAATTAAAAAAAAAAATTGATTTGATAAGGTATTGTTGATTTTTATTTATTAAAGAATGAAAGATAAGATTTATTATAATTTTTTATTTAATGTTTTAATTTTGTTGTAACTAATTCTATACATTTTACAAAGATAATTTATAAATCTAAATTTAACTTGTAATGTAAATGACTTTGAGTTTTATGGGATAAAAGAAGAGATTTTTATATCTATCGTATGTTATTCAATACAAAAAGGTGACTTGTAGATATATAACAGTGGAAGAGGTCTAATATTAGAAAATGCTAGTTGTTAGTGAGGAAGATAAAGATGCTCATATAAGTTTACAATTAATAATAGTTGGTTATGTTAGAAAATTGAAACATAATGCTAATAAGAATACTAAAATTACTTTGGAAGAAAAATGTAGAAAGTAAAGATAAAAAATCAAGTCCTAGCAACGAGGCTTTATTAGGTACCCAAGTATAAAATAGATTCTCACAAATAGAGAAAAGGAGAAAAACACATAAGGAACAATTTCTTTCCAAAAGAGAAAATATTCTAGCTTTGAAAAAGGACACTGGAGATGTAACTAAAGATCTCATAATGATGCAATGAATGGAAAGAGTAGGAGAACTATGGAGTGTGAAACTTCCAATTGTAAAGTAAGTAATTTGAATTAACTTGGTTACATTATGAAGCATAATAGGTTTTGTTATAGAGGCAAAATGATAAACAATTAGCCTATGACTTCAATATAATTACAAATTCTTGCACTCCTTTGTTTAATTTTACATTATGAGATATAGTTTTTATCCTAAGTGTGCATTAGATCTTATTAGCCTATCTCTTGATGAGATGCTAAAGCGAGAGAAAATGAGGTGGTTTCATTCATGCATTATAAATTGTATGACTAGAATGACTATTGTGAATACAAGAAAATATTGTTTGAAGCCATTTCCACCCAGTGCTTTTGTCTCTTACCATGTCATGTGTTCTTCTTTTAACATGGTATTAAAGCTCCTTTAGTCTTAAGGGGCATATTAATTCCATCATACTTTTATGTGAAGGTTATTGAAGAGACAAAGATAACTGTGATGAATTTTCTCCATGGTACTGATTCATGAGAGAATAATAACACTGCATATTCTAATAAAATTATAAATCTACATCCATTTGGCACTAAAACAACAAAATAAAGTCATCACTCTTTCATTCCCTTTCTAGCCTTAGTAATCTCATTTTGTTATTTGTGATATATATTATGTAAGATTATAGATTTGATATACTAATTGTGTGAATGTTTTAGGCTCAAAACTTTATCTACTCTTAATGGTCACATGTTTTGAGCACCTAAAAATCTCTTTCTTTGAAATCAAGTTATATGTAAAGAAGAATGCTATGTCACCAAATATTGGAACATATAGGTGAGAAGGGATATCAAGGATTGAAAAATAAATATCTTGTTGATGGTCTAAATAAGTGTGCTCTTGAATTTGATTTTTGTGAGCATTTCATATATGGAAACTAATTGTGCTCAATTTTTTCACAGTTCTCATAAATCTTCTGAGTTGTCGTACTTAATTCATCATGATTTATTTGGTCCAATTAAAGTTCCTTCAATTTCAATGACTTTGTATTATATTTCATTTATTGATGATTATTCTAAAAGGCTTTTCATGTATTTTGTTGAGATTGCAACAAGATGATGGAGCTTAGTGAAAAGAGTCGCCTTCACTAAGTGGGCCCGCAGGCTATTTTTGGTGCAAGTCTATTTTTAGACTATGTCTATTTTTAGACATATGGATCATGTCTATGGATTGCAGGTTGTTGTTTATGGATGATTGATCAAGTTGGGAGAAATAGATGGACTTCTATTTTTAGATTACAGCGGAGTGACTGCTCAGTCTAAATATAGAACAGTCAAATATTATTAGCTCATAATAATATTTAGACTATAAACTTTGTCTTATTCTCTTGGAGCACTTCAGGATGAGCTACGGATGTGGTACATGCAGATCCCAGAAGGAAATACGTGGTTACCTATGGGATGACTAATATTTGCATGCAGGACTTCAGTTAGAACTCAAGTGAGTTGAGTTTAGTGGACTGGAGGTGCAGTTGATGGAGTTGTGTTCAGTTTAGCTTTGTTAAACTGGTTGTATTTAGTCTAACTGGCAAATAGACTAGAGATGAGTTGGGTGAATTAGTTATTAATTAATTCACAAGTTATTAACTCATAATACAACTAATGAATACATCAGTTAACTCAGTTGCATGTCAGTGCATGTTCAGTTCAGCAGGGACAGGTGTTAGAGAATCAGATTGCTATCAGTTGTGACTATAGTTGTGCATCAGATCTTGCACAATCAAGGGATTGAGTTTGCCAATGAGGATTGCGTGGTTCAGCCGAGGAAATACGAGTTTGCTTCATTCATTCATCATTATTCTCTTGCAGGATTGCGCAGTAGAGGCAGGCAAGCAGTGGAAGAGATTTGGAGATCAGATCTGAGCTGTATTGTGTGTAACAGAGGTGGAGATACTTGTGAGAAGTATTATGTTGTGTAATGTTACATGACTCAATCATTAATATACAGATAGTTGGGTTTTTAGCGAGATGCTTTCCCCGGGATACATACTGTGTTATGTGTGAATGCTCTTGATTTTTTATTGTTATTCATGCTGCTATATTGATGATCAACGTAGAGGAGCTTATGTATTGTGTATGTTTTCCGCAATAGTACATGATCAGGATAATCTGCATTGAATATGTGTTAAATTATTCAAAATTTCTACATGGTATTAGAGGTGTTGATCATCAGATCTATTATTCAGGAAGTGTCTACATTCTATTTCTCTAGGCAGAGTTTGTAATCGGGCCAGGTAGCCTCTGGATTCATCCTTCCTTTGGAAGGTGAAATATCCGGTAAAAGCCCATACAGTCAATCTCTGTACGAGAAATATTGTGTTCTCACGAATCTTAGATCCGAGGCGGTTGAGTTGGTTTCTGGTGGAATTCGAATTTGCAGCGGTGTTTTCTTGGTGACAACGCAGCAATGTCTTTCAACGGATTGCGATTGGAGTATGCTCTTGAGGGCAGCTCAAACTATATTGCATGGAAGGACAGGATGGAGGCAGTATTGGATGATAACGGGCTGAAGGAGTTCATAGATACGGATATCCCAAAGCCTACTGATGCTACTCAAGCTGATGCTTGGCAAAAAGAAGATTGCAAAATGTCGAAGGATTCTGTTGGAGGGCGTGAAGGATCACATTGTGTCCAGCCTCCATGGAAAGGCTACTCCATATTTGATGTGGAAATCATTAACAGAATTATTCCAAAGAAAGAGCGATCAGAGGAAGTTGGCGCTCAAAGATAAACTCAGAAACATCAAATGCGAGAAGGGTGACAGTATTCCCAAGTATCTCACAAAGTTCACTTAGTGTCGAGATGAGCTGGGAAGTGTGGGGGTTACTGTCGATGATGAGGACTTGGTGAGCTTGGCTCTCCTTGGTCTTCCGAAGAGTTGGCATTCCTATCAGGACTCTGTCAATGTTCGGGAGAAGTTGCCAGGATGGGAAAGACTATGGTCAGATCTTGTGCAAGAGGATATTAGACGGAGCACCAGAGACAGTTCTTCATCTATGCATGATGAGGAGAACTGTGCCTTAGTGAGTAAGGCGAAGAAGGGGAAGG
>APFE031126183.1:25784-52439 GCA_000404065.3 Pinus taeda | reverse complement strand
ATGGATGATTGGTCAAGTTGGGAAAAATAGATGGACTTCTATTTTTTAGATCACAGCGGAGTGACTGCTCAGTCTAAATATAGAACAGTCAAATATTATTAGCTCATAATAATATTTAGACTATAAACTTTGTCTTATTCTCTTGGAGAACTTCAGGATGAGCTACGGATGTGGTACATGCAGATCCCAGAAGGAAATACGTTGTTACCTATGGGATGACTAATATTTGCATGCAGGACTTCAGTTAGAACTCAAGTGAGTTGAGTTTAGTGGACTGGAGGTGCAGTTGATGGAGTTGTTTTCAGTTTAGCTTTGTTAAACTGGTTGTATTTAGTCTAACTGGCGAATAGACTAGAGATGAGTTGGGTGAATTAGTTATTAATTAATTCACAAGTTATTAACTCATAATACAACTAATGAATACACCAGTTAACTCAGTTGCATGTCAGTGCATGTTCAGTTCAGCAGGGACAGGTGTTAGAGGATCAGATTGCTATCAGTTGTGACTATAGCTGTGCATGATGATTTGCACAATCAAGGGATTGAGTATTGCCAATGAGGATTGCGTGGTATATCCAAGGGAAATACGAATTTGGATAATTCATTCATCAGTATTCTCATGCAGGATTGCGCAGAGGAGGCAGGCAAGCAGTGGAAGAGATTTGGAGATCAGATCTGAGCTGTGTTATGTGTAACAGAGGTGGAGATACTTGTGAGAAGTATCATGCTGTGTAATGTTACATGACTCAATCATTAATATACAGATAGTTGGGGTTTTAGCAAGATGCTTTCCCTGGGATACATATTGTGTTAATGTGTGAATGCTCTTGATGTTTTATTGTTATTGATGCTGCTATATTGATGATCAGCGTAGAGGAGCTTATGTATTGTGTATGTTTTCCGCAATAGTACATGATCAGGATAATCTCCATTGAATATGTGTTAAATTATTCAAAATTTCTACATATTTAAGGAGTTTAAATATCTCTTGGGAAATCAGATTGATAGGAAGATTAAGGTGTTGAGGATTACTTTTGGTGGTAATTTTTATTCCACGAGGTTTGATAAGTGTTTTTAAGGAGAATGGTATTAATGGAAACTAGACAAATCCATACACCCCTCAATAGAATGGAGTTACAAAATGAATGAACAAAACATTGATGGAGAGAGCTTGGTGGAGACAACTTAAAGGAGAATATATAGATAGAAGTAGTTCTTGTTGCATGTTAATTTATGAACATGTCTCTCACATCAACTCTTGTGCATAAGACCTCTATGGAGGTTTGGACAAGCAATAACCCCTCAATTCAACATATTCATATTTTTCACTATGAAGTATATGCTCATGTGCCCAAGGAAAAGTGGTTAAACATGGATAACAAGGCTATGAAATGTATCTTCATTTTCGATGGCATTGGTGTGAAAGGGTACAATATTTGGGATCTTATAACTAGAAATTTTTTGTATAGAAGGAATGCCATTTTTAAGTAAGTCCTCTCCTAATGGCATATTTAGAAGAGGATGAGAAGAACTTGGTGATTCATCTACGACTCAATATTAAGAGATATGAAAAAATTCAACAAACATTTCATGATGGACTTGATTAGGACGAGGGTTCAAATCTTTTGAAAGTGGAGGAACATAATCCACCTGCAACTTTAAGGAGGTCCATGTTTCAAAGAAGAAAACTAGACAAGTATAATTATAATTCTTCTAATTTTATTTATGTGCTAAAAATAATGAGCCTACAACCACAAAGGAAGCACTGGAAATAGAAGATAAGGAGCCTTGGAGATTGGCCATGGATGATTGAATGGCTGTAGATAGAGAGAATTATACATGGGACTTAGTACCTTTACCTAATGGACGTAAATGGATATTCAAAAAAATATATATTTAGAAGGAAATGTTGAAAATAATAAGGCAAGGTTCATTTAGAAATAATGTTTCTATGCTAAGGGGATATAATTTGGTGAGATGTTATCCCCATTTACTTAATTGGAATTTATTAAGCTCCCATTATTTGTAAAAGAAACTTTTGTTTTGAATATAGAATAAATGAATGTGAAAACAACATTCCCACATGGTGACTTTAAGGAGGAGATCTATATGACATAGCCATGACATTACATTGAAAAAGGTGAAGAGCCTTTGTTTTTCAAAATTAAAAAATAAATAATAAATAATATCATTTTATTAAACTGCTCATAAATTGTGACACCAAAAGTTTGATTCTTTTGTGTTGTGATTTGTATTTCTATGATCCAAATATAATCTTTATATGTATTACAAACACAAGGGTGGTCATTTCCTTGTTATCACTTTACATGTAGATGATATGTTAATCTATGGAATTGTAATAATGTGGTTTGTGATATGAAGTCTCAACTTTCAACATAACTTTATATGAAGGACTTGGGGACTATAAAAATATATATTAATCTTATATTTTAGGAGTGATAGAGAAAATAGAAAACTTTGGTTAAATTAGAGTAAGTATGGAAACTTTTTGTTGCAACATTTCTCCATGGCAGATTGTTGAACATTTAGTATTTTAGTTGTTGTGGAAGGTAAATTACTTAACAAGTACTCATGCCTATAACAAGGCCATAGGGCTTATGAAATTGTGTTTAGAAATAGTGATAATTTAGAGATCTATTATAGTGCAATATGATATTACAATGTTGATTGTCTAGCTAAAAACTTTATCTTTCATTTGAAGACAAGATATATAGATATTTATATTACCATT
Source organism: Pinus taeda (assembly GCA_000404065.3). Classification (NCBI taxonomy): domain Eukaryota; kingdom Viridiplantae; phylum Streptophyta; class Pinopsida; order Pinales; family Pinaceae; genus Pinus; species Pinus taeda. The sequence goes on along the minus strand of APFE031126183.1, from coordinate 49,687 downwards.
TTATTAGGGACATGGTAGAAAATGGAAAGGTCGTACTAGATAAAGTTGACACTTCATAAAAATGTTACAAATGCATTGATGGATCCAATGCACATAAGTAAATTCATGTGGACCTTTTGGCCCTTAGCAATTAGCTTGTAGTTTGATGCATTGTCCCTCACACCTTTGCAAAATATATGACAAGTGGCAAAATGTTGGGACAAGTGTGTCATACATATTACTGTAGTGGAGCAAGGAATAATTGCAAAGCTATAGAAGAAAATAAATGCAAAGAGTGTAATAAATGCAAATCACTATAAGACAATGAATGTTAACTAGCAATAGTTGGCCAATTAATTGTTGTCGTTTCCATCTTGTAGAATTGGAAAACCATAAATGGTTTATGGTTTTTGTTATGTTTATTTATTGAATTCTAGGATTGAGAAAATTAGAGTACTAGTTCTAATTTATTGTTGGTTGCTAAAATCTCTTTGGAATCCTTATGTTATAGTTGAACACTTTTTGTTGAGAGAATACTGACTTTTTAATGGGTTATAACCATTTAATTAGCGAATAACACAATAAGCTTGCTTTAGAATATAGGGTTTTCTTCTTATTTTCTATGAGAAATCATCTACAATAACAGTGTGATTTTGTGTTGCTTATCACTATAACTATGTTTATATTATTTCTACACAATTTTTTTTCTCATTAATGTGTGTAGGAAATGTATTCCTTACTTTTACCTTCTTTAATGGGCTATTATAATTTATTATGGCGCAATCTAATTTATAGATGAAATGGCATTTTTTCACGACCATTTTTTTATTAATTTTAATCAAAATCCAACAGAGATTTTAAAAAACTTGAATTTAAATTGTTCAATCTACATAATTTCGCCCCAAGAGTTTACATTTTTCAAATACACTGAATCCATTTATACATTCACAAATGTATTTTAACAACAAAAAATATTGAATTAATTAAACTACACTATTTATTATTATTATTTAAATTATTTATTTAAATAAATATAAACTATAATATAATTAAGATAAAATTTAAAATTATATTTGAATATATTATTAAATTATATTTTAAAATTTATTAAATTATTTTAAATAAAAAAATTAACATATTATTAAATAATATTTAAAATCTTAATAATACTGTCATATTCAAAAATTAAACGTACAAAACATAATAATTTCATTATTTAATATTTAATTTTCCTTCTGATTATAAAAAAATAAAGATTCCTTACAAAATAGAGATTACGCATGCAATTAATGATCTGATTGCTTCATTTTTAGACTGATAGGCCTTCCTATGCATCAACTTCTTCGTCAACACTTTTCTTGTCTGATTGACATCTGGCACACCATTTATAAAAACACGTTGCTACGGTAGCACTACCATTAAGGCTTTAAACATGCCATTTGACATCTATCTAATAACTTGATAATGATATTTGTCTACTTTTACACTATGGCGGCTCCATTTTCGGGAGTGCAACTCCATTTTTGGTAAACTGCGAATTTTCTAGTGCACAACCTAAGGAAAACTAGAGGCAGAGCAATGTTTGAATGTGCCATACAACTTTAATAGCAAAATCTTGGACTGGGACCACCAATGTTGTGAATGCCCTGCTAGAAATCCCACATTCGGAGGTAAATACTCCAAGACGACACCCTTCTCACGGTTAAAACTGCCAAAGTAGGTGATATCAATGGAATCAAGCATGTTCTGAACGAGGTTCGGATTTTATCTCAGGTAAACCACATGAATTTGGTTCGATTGTTGGGTTGTTGTGCTGATGTAGAGGAACCCCTCCTGATCTATGAGTACATTCCCAACGGGACCTTTTTGAACATCTCTACATGACCTCCACAAGAAGGTTCATGGACTGGAGAACTCGCTTGAATATTTCTCTTCAAACTGTAGAAGCATTGGCTTATCTGCATTCCACTGCTTACCCTCACTGCTTTAGTTTCCAAACCCAATGCCTCTGATATTATCCCCAACCGCTTGCATGCTAAACCTATCAGGGATTCGCTATATTTCTCCACGATCTCCCTGCAAATACAAAACTTAAGTGTTTAATTCATATGAAATAAATTGAAATCAATATATAAGACCACGCAGGGGATGGATGCAAGGTACCTCCAGTCATCCTGCTTGACAAGCCACTTGGTGTAATCACCCTGGTGAAGGGGATAAGAGAATTAAGTGCAGAGTTATCTCCAGTCAAGAACGACTTTCCCCTGGAGATGGTTGTTCACCATAGATACTCCATGCTTTCCACCTCTCATGTCGTATTTATCTCCATTCCGCTGCCTACCCTCTAACATATCACAAAGATGTGAAGTCCGCAAACATCTTGCTTGACAATAAAATGAATGCTAAGGTTTCAAATTTCTGGCTATCCAGTGTAGCAAAGTCAGACCTGTCACATATCTCCACATGCACTCAAGTGATAGTGGGTTATTTGGATCCTGAGTATTATAGAAATTACCAACTCACTGATAAAAGTGATGTGTATAGCTTCAATGTGGTTTTGTTGGAACTGCTGACATCACAGAAGGCCATTGATCTTTGCATGGAGTCTGATGATATGAATCTGGAAGTGTATGTGGTTAATATATCGGAATAGGGAAGGATCATGGATGTTGTCGATTCTCGGTTGAAGGAGAATGCTTCGCAAGTTGTTATAGAAAGCACGAAGGCAATGCTACTTTTAGCGATGAGTTACTTGTAGGAGAGGAAGCAAGAGAGGCCCACCATGAACCTCTACCATAATTTTGTAATGTAGGCAATGCAACTAAAATTCTCGTTGTCCTTTAGCCAAACGACGATTTGAGCTATATTGGAGTTTTGATGGCTTTGTATATGAACATGGTTAGGATTTTGGGTAGCTGATTTCTAGATTCAAAAATTTGGTTATAACTATAAACCTGTAAGATCATGAGTTTAGTATGCTTTATTTGCACCATAGCGAACATAACAAATTTCTTAATTTGAAGCATACCATTATTTAAGATGCCTAAAATTGATTGTTGGAATCATGACCTTATAGCTCAAAATTCTTGAAGAGGACAATGAATAGGTGTCCTTATGTTCGATATAAGAATAGGGTCAAACTGAAAATCACTTTTGTCCTTTCTAGATTCACCAATTTGGTTATCACTGTAAACATGTAAAATCATGAGTTCAATATGTTCTATTTGAACCATTTGATTAGTTGGGATTTACTTTTGGAAATTTATTGATTTGATTTATTTTGAATGATTGATTGGATGTTATTATATAAATAATTGAGAGAAACGAAGAATAATAATTTGTATAATTTTGATTAAGGATTTATTTTATTTTGGGCAATTTATTAACTAGGTTTAGTTTGAATGATTGAATTATTATAATATTTATTATTTTGAATGAAAATACAATTATTTCAATTTAACATTTCTATTGGCCTCTCTTTGCACCTTTAAGGGCAATTGCTAGTTACTATTCATTGTAATTATAAAAATAAAGATGCATCTCAAACAAGGCTTAGTTCGCCTTCAAATCATTTAATCAAAATGATATATATATCTACATTATTTTTAAATATAAAAACTATATTGTTTATTAGAATAAATAAAATTTATATTTGATTGTTAAAATAATAACAACATGACGGTGCAGCAATGAGCAGATCTATAATATTTTTGACTAATTTAAGATCCAATTATAATTATTTTAATTTTTTCATAAAAAAATAATAATAATGTTTAATTTAAAAGCATATATTTAAATTCTAAAAATAAAAATTATTTCTATAAATTTCAATTCATCTCATAAAAATAATAAATAATAATAATTTAAAATTTATTTTTAAATTATTTTAAACTTTGATTTTGTTTTTTCCTCTTATAATTAATATTTTATATTATTTAATAGATAAAATAAAATATTTTCCAAATTTATTTTTCAATAAATTTATACCATTGATGATAAGCCGCTGATTCAAAGCATACAAAAAACATAGTGACGTAAAAGATTTACATTTTTTTCTAATTACGAGCGTATAATAATCATATAAAAAAAATTAAATAATAAAAGAAAATTATTATAAAAATAATATTTAAAAATAATAATTTAAAGTAAATTTAATTTATGGAAATAGTTTTACTTAGCGACTTATGTGTTATAAAAATATTATTAAAACTATAAAATTTAAGATTTGAATATTCCTATAAATCAAATTAACTAAATAATAAAAATAAATTAAAAAAAAATAATATATATATATATATATATATATATATTTATTTATTTATTTTAACTTTTAAAAATTATGAATATATTTTTTAATCTTGATCTTCCAAGATCCTGAGAATTTCTTTCGTTATGGATAGTTTATCTTCTGCTAATTCTCGCAAACATGCAGCTATTCATTTTAATTTCATCGCTTCACTATTCAATACCTTTTTTCTGTATGTTGCATTGCAGATTGACTTGTTTACGAGTATTTGCCAAACAAGATCTATTATTTGGGCCACATTATTTCAAAAGAGGGGATACCTATGGACCTAGAAAATATTAGCGCTATCGAGGAATGGATAACACTAAAAAAATGTTTTGGAAGTCATGTCTTTTATGGGCCTAGCTAGTTTTTATAGTAGATTTATTAAGGGATTTTCTAGGATTTCTTACCCTATCACTTCGTTATAGAGGAAGTGTGTTAAACACAAGTGGACCTCTGAGTGTGATGGATTCTTTAGTGATTAAAGGTTTTGTTAACAAGTTCTCAAGTATCGAAGATTGTAGAGTCAAATGAAGAATTTCTGCTATGCACTGAAGTGTGTAAGAAAGGTTTTGAGAGAGTGCTTATGCAAAATGGGCACATAGTGTATTATGAGTCTAGGAAATTGAAAGAACATGAAAAGAGTTATGTTTCACATGATCTAGAATTGGAACCTATCATTCACGCTCTTAAGATGTGGACGCACTATCTCATGGGCCGAAGATTTGAATTGCATACAGATCACTATGGTTTGTTGAATTTGTTTGAACATTTGAATCTGAATGCTTGGCAAATTGGGTGGTTGGAGTTGTTACCAAAATATGATTTCAAGATTAAGTATTAAAAGGAAGGAGAATAGGGTGGTAAATTCTCTTAGTCAGTGAGTGCACTTAGTGCATGCCACCGTAGCAAGTGATTGTAAGACAAATATGGTAACCAACATATTGGAAGATGGGAACTTAGATCAATAATATTTCGACATCAAGAATAGTTTGCAGAATGACAAAAAGTAATTGAAATATATGGATTATGAACTTGGGAAAATGGATTTCTTCTTTATCGAAGTCCTATATATGTGCCAGGTATATAGGAGGTGAAGGAAATTATTTTGAAAGAGATGCATAGGGTACTTTATGCAAGACACCTGATGATCCAAGTGGCTCCAGAGAGACACACGAGAAAAAGAAGGTTATGAATGCTTGAAAATCAAAGTGTTCAAAATGATGTCGGCCTAGGACCAGAGCGTATATCTCATCGTCTTGGTCATGTAGGTGTGAATGACACTTCAATTTGAGGCTATATGATGAATTTATCATGAAAAGAGTTGCCTTGGTTCCTTTGAATAAAGGAGGTTTTTCTTCTAAAAATGGGTTTTTAGCCTTTAAAAAGAAAATCAGAATCGGAGGGTCCAAAGGGGCGAACTTAAGGCAGGCGAACGGGAACCCCCGATCAACGAATTCCGATTAATCGGAGTCGGAGGCATGCTATCGGTGATATCGAGGCTTAAGTCATGCGATCGACGATTGGCATCGGCGGATGCCAAAGGCAAAACCCCGGGCCGTAACAATTGCGATATGTGATAGCGATCAGCGATGCAATCTTAGTCGTCGGATCAGAAGTCAGATCAACGGTCCAGATTTAATCAGTGATATCGACAATCGGAAAATGGACAATCGATGATCTGTGGATCAACATATCAGCGATTAGCGATCGACAGATCCTCGCGACAGGGCCATTGAACAGTGCGATAGTGACATGCGATGCAATCTGGACCATCCAATCAAGGGACAGATCAACGATACAAATCTAGTTGGCATATCAGCGATCGGCGTATTAGCGTATTAGCGATCGACGATCGGTGATCCCCCAATATATAGGGCCATTGACCTCAGTGATAGCAATTTGCGATATAACCGGACCCGATAGGTTTATGAGCTTGATTTGATGAGATTTGAAGTCCGGTTTATCAGATTTTTCAATGTTTTCTATGTATTTTTAGTTTGAACGAAAAAATTCCATTTCAATGGTTTTGTTGTACTGGTCGATCCTTCTATGCAAACGACTTTTATTATAAACAAAATAGACCCTGATTTTTAAGCGGCCTTGTCCCAAAACGTGTTATAAAAAACGATGGATGCAGAGAGTCAAGGCTAGAGGGAGAGAGCCAGAGAGCCTGCGTGCTAGGGTGCCTGAGAGCCTGAGTGCCAAAAACATTCCAATGAGGAGGTTGCGCCTGATGGAGAGCCGCAGAACGAGAGGGTCAGACTAGACATTGCCCGCGAGGTACTCAGAGAAGCGTGAAAACAGAGCGCTTGAAAGCGAGAGTGCCAAGAGGCGCAGAGTCACAAAGCGTGATGAAGGCAGCGCGAGAAGGTGAGCCAAAGAACCAGAGGGTCAGGCAGAGCCGCAGAGCTGTAGCGACATAGTCATAGCGCTACACAGCCAGAAAGCTAGAGAGCTACATTGTAGGGAATCCAAAGCAGTTTTCTTCTTACTAGCGATGCTGGGAGATCGATGGTTCAACTTGCTTCATTACCTTGACAGCTGTTTTTTCAGATGCCCATGATTATGACCAACCATAAAACTATAGATGCAAGGGGAGCTAAAGTCCCAATTGGTAATAGGCCCTGCCCGCACATCGACAATGGGAACAACGTTATTCACCATGGATTGTTTTGCTAAAGATATGAACCTCCACTTCTTCAAATGGCCCGTGGTGTGAGGTATATGATTACTTTTCATGTATTTCTTCTTTATGTATTATGTTGCATGGATCCTTGATTGACGTTGATGCAAGATCTTCTTTATTACATGTTGTCATGATTCCTTGCTTGATTTGATGGGGAATCTTCTATATGATGTACTTGTTGTCATAACTCTTCATGTTATGCTTTGAGATTCCTTGTTGTATGTTGTTGGGATACTCTTATTGTCATCATGCATGTTTTGTGTTTAAAATCCCTTTTATGCCATGTTGGCGGGATCATTCATCCTGCATGTTTTTGTGTCATACTGATAGGAGTCTTTTGATTGAGAGTTCTAGTTGTGGAACATCTCTTAGAGCCACTCCTGCGTGAGGACATTTTTCGTTGTATGATCACAACATCATCTCTTGTGTACATCACCATTATTTGACATCACTCAATGCAGCAGCCTACACCATCTTGACATCGAGGCCCGGAGACGTAGTCCCTCCTCGACGAACTCCGTTGTCAACGCTTATGTTTTTATGTGTTGATGATTGTTATGTTCCTCTTCTTTTCTGCATGCAGATGTATTCATTTTTTTTTTCTCAGTAAAACTATTCTATTATATACAAAAACAGAGTACAATTACAATCAAACTATCAAAAAAGAACCAGCTGCCTGGATGTAATGGCAGCGTGGAACAGTAGCGTTCGCAGTTTAAGAGGACGAACCAGACCATTAGTCTTTCCCACGCGGGGGCTAGAGGAATCAAAAAGACCATTCCCACGCAGGGGAGTTCAAAAACATTTTGACACAAAGCAGTTTCCATCCATGTGTGAAAAACCAAACCCAGAACACAGACAAATGCTCTACAACATTGACACATTGACACATAGCCAAAAAACGGAATGGACAAAATCCCTCCCTTACGGGCCACGTAACCTGAGAAGGAGCCACAGTTAATCTTCAGGAACCTCCTCCGCTATCCTACACCAACCGTATTCCTCTACTGCAGTTGTGACAGGCTCCATCTTGACGTCCTCCTTCTAGCTGGAAGGTCTTTCCGTTACCTTCACAGGATTTGCAGAGGGTGTCTCCATAGCTCTCGTGGTATCAACTGGTGGTGTCATCTCCCTTTGAGCACTGGATTCACCCTCTTCTTGGGCCTCCTCAATGAAAAGAACCGAAACATGGGCGTTGATCCGGGGGCGGTTCAAAGAGGCATTGAAAGTGAAAATTGTTGAGCCAAAGGAGGGCGAGGAAGAGGACCCAGGAGAGCTGGCTTCCAGAAATTGGCTAGGCCTAAGAAGACTTGCTCCTTCGGCATGAGGGCAATGGTAGTGGCAATGGCAATGGTGGGAGGTCTCCGCATCGACTGAAGGGCGCGAGGACCCGCCACAGGTGGTGCCTCGACGACTGAGCATTCGTTGTCGAGGCCGAACCATAATTGCAGAGCTGGACAGAGCCGAATTGGAGTTCAGAATACAGAGTGAATCAAACGCAGGCGGTGGAGTGGACCTGACAGACAGGTGAGGATCCTGAAGGAGAATCATATACCCAACAGACGAACAGAGGCCGAGAATGACCTGAGAATTCAGAATTGAGGGAATGGCCTGAGAATTCAGACCAGGGCTCAACCCCAACAGCACCAGAGGTAGCAGTAGAACCCCGATCCAAGCCTGAATTAACATGGTAAATCCAATGCTGCAGCCGTTAATATTGCACCTGCCCTTACCTCGAAGCTCTCCCGCCATAACTATGGCATTCATGGGAGTCGAGGAGTCGAGCCCTGTTTCGCAGGTGGGGTTGGACGGAGCGTTAATGCTCCTCTGCTGCGGTCTTTTGTTTCTGAACCTGCACCGTCGAGAATGTCCCTTCCCCCATGTGGAAACAACGCTTCTACGCATGGCAGGCAAGTGGCCATCATTGCTCGCCCGTCCCATCACTTTACTTTCCGCCTGAAGCACCCGCATCCGGGGCATGCAGATGTATTCATTAATGTTCTTTTTAAAATCAATTTAACACATCACAAAAGTAAAAGGTCTTGGAAGGGTCCTTTTTCACACCCGGACCTGGATCACCTGAGTTATCAAAAACTATTACAATGGTTAAAAAACAATATTTTTGGACTATATTAAAGAAGGATGTGGAAAATTACATAGAAAGATATTTAGAGTGTCAACAAGTTAAAGCTGACCACAAGCATCTAATGGGCTTGCTACAACCCATACCCATCCCTGAGTGGAAGTTTGATGTGATATAAATGGATATTATTACTAAATTACTGAGGAAAACCAAAGGGAAAGATGCAATTATGGTGGTGGTTGAGAAGCTTATCAAAGCTACTCATTTTATTTCGATGAAATCAACATTTAGAGCAACAAACATAGCTGATACTTTTACGAGGGAAATTTCTAGGTTACATGGTGTGCCAAGAGCAATTATTTCAGGTAGAGTTATGAAGTTTACATCCAATTATTGGATGGGATTATTTAAAGGGTTAGATACTAACTTGAATTTTACTATTGTATATCACACCAAGTCTCATGAAGAGACTAAGCACATTAATTAAGTAATTGAGCTTATGTCATGAATGTACATGATGGAAAAACCATCCATATGGGAGGATTACTTGCATTTGGCAGAATTTTCCTATAATAACATATATCAAGCCTCATTGAAAATGAGTATGCTTGAAGTATTGTATGGCAGGAAGTGTTATACTCCTTTGAGTTGGAGTAACCTAGTAGATAGTCATGGTTGGTCCAAAATTGCTTAATGATATGGAAGAGTAGGTTGCGAAGATTATGAAAAGTTTGAAACCTTCCCAGGTTAGGCAAAAGAGTTATGTGGATAAGCAGGGATCATGTGTTTTTGAAGGTCAAACAGTGAAAGAGATCAATAAAATTGGGAAGTTGTGCCAAACTGGTAGCACGATATTGCATATCATTTGAGATTCTCGAGAGGATCAGATCAGTTTCATATAGACTTGAATACCTTCATCCATGCATATTCATGATGTATTCCTTGTATATTTTCTTAAAAATTATATTCTTAGTACTAATCACGTGCTTTATTGGCATATGATTCAGGTGAAACCAAAAGGTGCAAGGTGAATGCTTGTGGGCATAGTCGAAGGGTGTAAAGGAAAATGTATAGGGAATTAAAGGCGATACACCCCCCACTGGATATACAATAGGAGGGAACACCCTATGGGAAGGATCCAGAATTTCAAGTCTTGGGGGGGCCTAATGGTTGCACGTGGCATGAAGTGAAGAATAATTGGGATAGAAGGGGATGGAATCAGGAAGAATGGAACTTGAATAGACATTTGTAATATGTTTTCAATTACTACAAAAGCATCAAATTCAACTAAACTAAGATATTTAAGGCCACATTAAAAGTAGCTATAATCTAATGTATGCTACCTCAGTGGGAGGTGATATGGTAATCTCGAGTGGAGATGTTTGTTGCAACTCTCCTGTTGAGACATGTAGAAATACTTAATTTCTTATAAATAACTTGCACATTTACAGTGAAATAAATTTTTAAATCTTGTTAAGTTATCATTGAAGTAGACAAAAATAAAGATATTTAAATACCTGTGTGTGAGGTGTTGCAATATCAAAAGCAACTAAGGCTACATCAATATTGGGGGTAAATGGCATATTCCCATCTCGATCGTGGTGTATCTTCTCGTAAGATCATTACATGCTATAAAAAAAAAAGTAAAACATAAGTACTTTAAAGTTATGTTTGTTGAAAATTCGTAAATTGTACAATTAGATTTATAGCCAATTATTTCGGATCAATTAAAATTTATACTAAATCGATCCATAAATTTCTCTTGGAGTGGACCTTTCATTGAGTCGTGGCAATTATGCCCATAATGAAAGCATAAATATGGTGCCACTTGATTTGAACCATGAACAACATCATGTCTGTGTGGAGTCATTGGTATATAGTAAGTGTGGCATGAAGGCCCTACACCTAATGTAGAAATTTCTCTATAGATCAACTAGCTTTGATACCATGTAGAAATTCTTACTGTAGGTTAACTTGATAATGAAATATAACTAAAGCAAAATACTTTAATCTACTTCTATAATCAAACTTGCGAAAACTTAATAGATTTGAGTAAGATCAAGCGGAACACATATAACCAGAAGAAACACATGAAACATAGAAAATGCTTAGGGGAAAGCTTCAGCTAAAAACCCCACTATCTATATTATCATACAAGGTGGAAATATCTTAGAATTATACAAAGATTTAGCTCTCACAGCTAGCCAACTCTTAGTACAATCCTCCTGGACACTCATAGGAAAACAAGGCTTCTCACAAACCTTCTCCTATGCCATCCAAGCCTCCTATTTCCTTGTGCAGTTTCTCCTAGGTGATCCTACTCTTACCAAGTGTAACATTGATCTCCCACCCTGTAAAACTGCGCAATCCTCAAGGAAACTTGTTCCTTCTTAATGGATGAATTTCCTTTATAGGAAAATTCCTCCAACTGATAGTACACTGTCCCTGTCTTTAATCTCAACTGGGTCTTTCTTAGAATAGACATGCATGAGTTATTTATGAGAGAATATTTAGTTATCTGGAGTACATTAGTTTGATGCATGCATGCATTAATTGACTGAACTCACAATTAGCTCCTCAAACTATTCGAAACTAATTTAATTGGAGATAACTTAGTTAACTGAGCTAACTAATTACAACTCATCCTTATCTCCTTAATTAAGGGATAATCTCCTTAATTTAAGAGATAATTGTTGCATGAATTCACAAAGACTTCTAACTTGAATTTCTCCAACTAATTAATTAATTATTTTTCAAGCAGTTGGTGAGACTAAATTCGAATTTTAATTCAAGGACAAAATAAAATTGGAATATACTGAATGCTATTTTTAGCATTTCTTCTTGTTATTTTCAACACCTAGATGTTTGACATAATCCCCTAATGGATCTCGTCTAGAGGCCACCAGAAATGAACTATGTTGCACCAAACTACACGTGAGATGTGCTATTGCAATGTTAGTTTTAACAAGGCGATTTGAAAGCTAAAGTGCTTGTTGGGGGGTTGGGCATATTCCAATGACTAAGTGGTCTTCTCAATGGATTATGCCTAGCATTTGGTCGATACTAGGAACTCACTCATATCAAAATAGTTAACATGGAGACCACATATGAACTTACTCCACAATTTCCAAAGAAAATGTAATGACACCCCCTATTATTACAGCGAGCTTTGTTAATGAAAATAAACCAAAAGACTCATCCATTTCTATTTCATGAATCGAATGTACACCAATCCATGCAAAGATATATCTTCCTTAAATAAGGGATTTGGTTGGTTCTCAGGTTAGTAAATAACCACACAACACACAATTATTTATTTGGTAATATTTAATTCATTAACTTGTCCTTTACCAATACTAGTGGAGTAAAATTCTCTCATCCTAACCGTATATTAGCAGATATTGGTAACGACGCAGCGGATCAAAAAGAAAACTTGTCCATCCTATGACACTTGATTCCAGCGGTAGTTTTCCACGTTTAGGCATCAATGCTTTTAATTTTTTAGGGTGTTTTAAAAAGATAAGTTTTTGTTGGGAAAAAATTGGTGTGTTTTTTGGGGCAGATTTTTGGTTAAATTTAGTGAGAATTTTAAAAATATATATTATAATTATTAAATTGCAGAATTTGAGATGCTTAGAGATTTTTTTATGATACTAAATTTATTTTTAGTATTAAAATTGTGATCCGGTAATTTAAAAATTACCGGATTTTCATTAAAAAAATATTGAGTAAAAATTGTCAGTTGGGTAGACAATGTCTTTACTGGATCGTGTGGGTGTTACATGAACAATTTCGAACATTAGAAGACATGGGCATATTTAGTTAGCTTTTTATAACAGGTATGTTAAATGTGATAGTTATATTTTTATAATGGAAGTATTTGCAGTTTTGTTTTGCTAGCTTAGTTTAGACTTTCTAGCACCAGGGTAAATTAATTTATACATTTTGAAAATACATAATTTTATTAACTATTTTAATATAAATCAATAAAAAAAATTCATAATTATTAAAACAAAATCATATTATTATTATTTTTAATCTTTTCAAAACTTTATTAAAATACCAAAACTTATGTTTCATCACTAACACCATAAAATAATAACAAGTATAACATGTTGTATATATTCCTTCTCCCTAATTTTATCCAAACTCCAAAGGATAACCCCACATCCTTTGCATAAAGTAATAAAAAAAGCATAACATGCTATGTTTTATCCAAAATCCAAATATCATTGTTAATTTTACGTTTCTTCTTTAATATAGCTTCTATTATATGGTATTCAAATTGAATAAAAGTATGTGAGTAATGTTGGAGAAAGAAGCCCCAGATGCGGGTGGCGGATCATCCCAGCAGGACGAGGCACAGGTGTCGCCGCGTGCCCGTGACAGCTTGGCAAACCAGGCACCGTCGATGTCTTAAGCGCCTCAGTGGTCATTCCAGGCATTCATTGCCGAGCAGGAGGGTGGGTAGACGGTACAGAAAATTCAATGCAGGTTCATGGCGTAGCAATACATCGACCTCTTCACGGCAGGATGCCATTCAGTCGCGACATTCCCGGTCTGAGCCTTCTCTGCAACAGAGAATGGGGAACTCGGATTGCTGGAGTTCAGAACTGTGAGATTCAATGGTGGTCTGCGGGAATTGCAGAGGGTAATGGCCCTCAGAGTGCAGTCAATGTCCGAGAAGGCATAACCATCCCGCCGCTCCACATCTGGTGGCTCAATTGCTTAAGAACTCGCTCGCAGAACGCGGTGGACTCAGCCTCCAGTGATCGACAGTCTTGGAAGAAGGAGGCTCAATGGCCAGAACAAGGGAGAGGCAGCCGTGTCGCAGGGGTCGTGGAAGAGGAGCTTCCTCCAGTCGTTCAGCAGGGGCGGGAAATCAACACTGTTGCTGCTGTAATTGCCACAGGAGAGCAACAGCAACTCCGTTGCCTGCTCAGCAGCTCGTGGAGGTTGGCAGCGCGGGGGAGGGAGAAGCAAGGCTTCCTGCATTCGGTTCAGTTGTCTTCTCCTTGGGCAGTCCGGATGGGCACCAGGGCATCAACGCCCACATCACAATTATGTTCACCCAAGTGGCAGAAGATAAAGTTGGCGCGGTGGTGCCTCCAGGCGGTGGCGGAGAAGAGGTGGCGTCAGAAGCACAAGCTGAGCAGGGAGCAGGCAGCAAAGGGAAGGCGCCCATGGAAAGGTACACGCCCTCCCTGGGTCCAGTATCACCGGGCTTCACGGAGGAATCGTGGAGGGCAAGATGGGAAGGAGTGGAGGAAGGACAGGGATGGGCGCGAATTGTGGAAGAACAGGGTCCCTGTGAGGAAGCTGAGCAGCAGCTTGCAAGCCTTCAACCGCCATCTGCGAATCCCCAGGAATGAAGCTTTGCCGGGTAATCCTTTTTTGCAAGTTGATTATGCCGAATTTAGGTCTGGTTACCGCCTCTTACAGTCAGTCTTGGTCAGTCGCCCCTGAGTGGGCATTCAAGTGTCTAGTTAGCATCATTCAGCACCTCGGTGCTTATGTTTCTGTTAGTCAAGTAAATCAATGTCAATTTTGGACAAGGTCATGGGTAACTAGCTGCAGCTGCCCCTGTGTGGGAGACTCAGACAGCTGGTTTCTTGTAAACTCAGTACCTGTACAGGGCTATTCCATGCTCAGCATGCATATCAGATGTAAAAATCCTCTGTATTATAATATAAATAGCTAGATAGTCTTTTACCGAGAAAAAAAAAAAAATGTTGGAGAAAGAAGAAAGTCTTATTCACCACAATATCATTGTTAGTTCATCATTTATTGATACTCTCAATTCAATAATAAACTCGACCATATGACATTTAAATTGAATATATTCACCATATGACATTCAAATGGAATACTCATAATGATTTTATTCAATAAATTAATGTTTTGATTTAATAAAATTGGAGTATCACATGTATTTATGTATTTATGAGATATTAAAAAATATTTCTAATTTTACTAGATATTGATAAATATTTTTAAAAAATCCTCAAAACAAAAAAAATACCAATAAAATCAACTTTAAAAGAACTAACAAAATTGAAAATGTGAATGTCAATCCTAAGGGTAAATAGCTTTGGAAGGAAAAGAAAAAATGTCAAATGTCAATTTTAAGCATCCATTGAATGCAAGATTAAGGTTGTCTAAAATTGACATTTGAGTAAACTTATAAAAAGATAGGTGAATACAATAAAAAAGATAGATTTCTTTTTGTTTCATTAAAAAACTATATATTCTACTTTATTATTTTAACTAGTATTTTGCTATTTTCCTTAGACCCATTTTAGACCTCAAAATTATTATATACCCACTTCCTAATACTTATAAAACCCCTCACCCATAATGCCCACATACATATAATATAGTCATTTTATTTTTCATAATTTTAAAACCCCCTTATGAATAACGTGATCAATATTGGTTAACAAGGTGAAACCCCTATAGAGTACTACCATTTCTTTTTATATAAATAGAACTTTGAAGTGAAATACACAAAAAAATGAATTTTGAAATAAATTATACTTTAGAATGAGAGTGTATTTAATGCAGCAAGCAAATTATATCTCTTTAACACACTAAATAACTATATTAACACTATTATAATATGACAACTATGGAAGTGGATTACTTAACCAATTATAGTAAGCAAATGTTACATAGCTAAATATTGTAGAAATAACAATGTAAATGACAAGAAATGGAGAAAAATAGATAGTGTCTAACTCTTTATTGGAGAATAGGTCAATTCAACCAATGGATTACAATTTAGAGGTCTAAGTATCTCCATGGTTCATATTATTCATAGAAATGTAATCAGAATGGTAGACAATCTTAGGATTCCCTGAGCACAAAGTGATATTCACTCTTCTCTAGATGTAGAGTTGAACTTTCTTTTTTCTTGTTGTAAACTGCTCTTGGACTATTCAATTCACATGGTGTTTCAACAATATTTGTAACTCTTTACCTCCTCCTATGTTTTATCTATGAATGCAGAGGGTAGCTCATGGTGTTGACCATTGCAATTTAGTTTTTAGATATATATCTTTTAGCATTCCTGTAATGTGGCAATTTTATAGTATTTTTATTTATCATACCAAGATAAATACTAAATAATATGAAAACACACCAATATTTGATGTCTGCTTATCTAGATTTGGTCATTATATCATTTGTTATATATTTTGGTGCTTTTAGAATGGAAAAATTAAAGGAATTGGTTTGTAGGTTCATATTCAACAACATGTCTTAGTTTGAAGAGTTGGCGTTTGAAACCTTTAAAATGAATTTTGTGTCATTAAACAATGTTTTTGGGGGTAAAAGAACTCCCACTTCTACAAGAACATTTCACACTATTCTACACTTATAAAGATTTTGAATGGTGCAAGAATCCCATCAAATGGAGTTCACATGCAAAATTTATGCCTCCCACAAGTTGCGCCACTATGTTGACCACCATGGGACAAGAGAATGCCACATCAACCTTTATTACACATACATATGGAGATAGTCATGCCTATAATTTTAAGAAGACTTTACAAGGTCCAAAACATAACTTTAGTTGAGGTTTGAGGGAGTTAAATCTTACCCCTAGTTGATTATTGGGCTATTTTAAATATTAAGTTGGTAGGAGGAATAAGGTTTCATTCTATGTTATTTTATTTTGATTCATAGTTGAGCATAGAAAATGGAAGTTGGAAGTTAGTGTGAAAACAAAGGGGTTTAAGATTTTGTAGCAGCCTTACAGCCTATAGGTCTCAGGAACTCCATAGATAATACCTCTTTCTTTATACTTGCAAATTGTCCATATTAGAGAAAAAAGAGTAAAGAAACCTCATATTTTAATTGGATTTATTTAGGGAAAAAATTGTGTCTATTGTAAATCAGATGCATATTGTTTTTACATTTCTTACATTTTAACTAACAATAATTTTTTTATTAATCTTCCAAATTTCTTATGGTCCATTGTTCTAAATAAAATATCCAATTTGTTTTTATAAATTACAACAATATGAGCTCAAAAATGTTTAAATTAAATTAATATTCCAAAATAAATACCATTTAAATTTAATTTAATCATAACATATTTATTTTTTTAAAATGGTTTAAAAAATATTTTAAATATGATACGAAAATAAATAGCTATCTTTCTTTTTCATTTATAAATTTTCTTTATTTTTTCTTATACATATATTTCCATTATTATATTTTATAACATTTTAAAATATTTTTTTAGTTTATAAAATCTCTTCTCCTCTCATATTCCCTCTCTTTCTTTTTCATTTATAAATTTTCTTTATTTTTTCTTATACATATATTTCCATTATTATATTTTATAACATTTTAAAATATTTTTTTAGTTTATAAAATCTCTTCTCCTCTCATATTCCCTCTCTTTCTTACACATACATAAATTTAGTAGCTTTTTAATTATGTCCCATAAAGTTTGTGTCCCACATTTCGATTTGTACGTGTAACAAAGGATTAATATAGGATTTGACTCGGCCATAATTAACCATCCAAAAATATTTTATAACTTTATCCTCTTTTATGGTTAAGAGTTTGGAGTCTTCTTTCATATGAGGATCAAAATTAATCTTACATTTAAAAAAGGTTTAAATGGATTAACTCTTTTAGTTGTGAGTGTAATTTTTTTTTGCTTAAGCAAGAGACGGTCTTTCTATTAACTTAGGGAAAAAATGATTTACACAGGTTACAACAGATGCATAGAGGCGCAAACTCCCACAAAGGGAGAGGGAAATTACCCAAAGTACCCATAAAACTCTCCATTAGTCAAATAGAAACAAAGCCTAGACTGCCCTAGAACCGAAAGCGGGCAAGTGGGTCCAAAGGTCGTTCCCCAAAACCTCACTGTTGATCTGTCTCCTTCCTATTCGATGGTAAAAAATCATCACACGCGGAGGTGATGCCCGCAGAAAATCCCTTAAGCTGCTCGATCAATGCTGACCATTGATCTTTCCCTTCTGATCCAACAGCTGGTGTCCATATCGCGCGGCTTAAAAGCCCGTTGGATACTGTGCGATGAAGGCGGTTTTCTTTTCTCGTCCTCTGCCACATGTTGCATCCTGAGTGGAATCGCTGGCTTTTCATAAAAACCGTCTTTGGTTTGGATGGCGCCCGATAAGGGTGGTAAACCATTGGTAGTTTTATCCTTTCGGGCACACCAACTAGCACGCCAACAAGTGGTCATTGATCTTCCTCCTCCGGATCTGACGACCACAATCCAAATTGGACCGCACATCCGCCCGCGGATTACCCAACGATGAAGGTGGTAATCACTTTTCATCCACAACCACCCGTCGCTATCTAAATGGCATCGCTTGTCCTCCAAGAAAACCACTCGCGAGTCAGAGGGCACCCAATGCAGGTGGCATATCTCGAGCATTTTTTTACCCCGATTTTCTTTACCTTTGACCTCCAACGCAATGCATGAGGAATTCATATCCGAAAGGGTGGCCTCCTGCATGGAATGCCTTAGGATTGGTGTTGTCGCTCTATGGCGTTTGTCTCGGTAGCACATTCGCTCATCGCTTCTCCCTTTGAGCAGATATCTCCTGTCTTTAATTTTGCCTTTGTTCCTACTCCCAGAAGCACCCTTACAGAACCGACAGTGCAAATTCTCTGATAAAATGTCTGATGTAATCTTATTCTTCGTTAACATGAAGTAAAATTTTGTCTCTTCAATTGTTCTGATACCTCTGTCTGTCGAAGAGGGCCTAAAATGAGCATTCCTCCTTCATCCTGTCATCCGTTACCTCCTCCCACTAGAAGCACAAGTCGATATGCTTATTTCAAACCCCCTCATTAGCGAACCAGTCTGCTACTTTGTTGGCTTCCCAGCGGACATGCACCAACCTAAGAGTTCTTAGAACTCTCAGGTGTGATTAGATTCTTTGGTAGACTTGCAGAAGCCGCCAGTGTCCTGAGATTTTCTCTAGTGTTGCGCCAACGTTTATCCTCTTCACCGAATTAATGACTAATTTTGAGTTAGCCTCTATGGTGACATTATGTATTTTGTACTTGAGCAGTATTTCCATCGCCATGAGCTCAGCCATATTGTTAGTTGCTTTTCCTAGATAACTGTGGAAGATGACCTGTATGTTTCCTTCCTCATCTCTCAGGACCCCTCCATAACCTGCTTCTCCTGGATTTCCTTTTGAGGCTCCATCTATGTTAAATTTTAAAAAACCTTGTGAAGGGGGTTGCCAGAAAGCCTTTTCTGCTGAGGTATTCTTGTTGATTTGCATAGAACACCATGGGAGATGAACCTTAAGCTCTAACTT
This sequence comes from Pinus taeda, assembly GCA_000404065.3. Taxonomy (NCBI): domain Eukaryota; kingdom Viridiplantae; phylum Streptophyta; class Pinopsida; order Pinales; family Pinaceae; genus Pinus; species Pinus taeda. The sequence continues at coordinate 30,332 of APFE031126183.1, read as the reverse complement.
CTCCAGGATTCTAGCCTCTCTTTGTCCTATGAGTTTTTCAATAGTGACACCTCCTAGGATGTGAATAGTCTCTTTGAGTTGCTTAAGGATTAGCTTTAGGATGCTGCTCACCAGGCTTGCCTTATCCTTGAAAATCCTATTATTGTGCTCCTTCCAAACATTCCAGATTAAGAACCCTGGGGTCAGCACCCATGCAAAGTTTATTATCTCATTTTCTGAAGAAAAAAAATCTGTCAGTTTTTCAGTGTAGCAATGATGTCATTTACATGTCTGTCTGTCTGCTCGAAGACATCTTCAACCCAGTTCCATAGTGTTGTAGTGTATGAGCATTTATTTAGGAGATGATTAGTGGTTTCTTCCTGTTGTCCACATAGGTGACATCTTGAGGGGCCAACAAAGCCTATTTTTCTTAGGTTGTCCCATGTTAGAATCTTGCCCCGTTGAACCAGCCACTTGAACAGTTTGACTTTCATCCAATGAGGATTAGCCTAGAGTTCTTTCCATGTCTTATCAGTGTTTGGAAAGTTAAGCCCTGTGTCTATCCTTTTGGCCTCCTTAAGGGTGAAGAAACTTGCCTTGTTCTTTCCCTATCTTAATTGATCATCCAAGGTTGAGGTTAAGATTTGCCACTTTTCCAAAAGATCATTAAGGGCTATAGCTTGAGTATTCATCATTTCCATTTCACTGTAATATGGAAGGTTCCATATTCGCCATTTCCCATTGTTCCTTGATTGATCCCAATAGTCACTTACCCTCCTTAATCCTTTGTTGATGGTATCTGTGTGAATGCCTACTAATTCTTCAATGTGGAGATTGTCCTCCTGCTGCCAATTATCCTTCCAGAACCAGGCCATATTTCCTTTTCTGATCTCCCAGAAACTATGTTTTTGGACTAGGGCCCTATTCTCCCATGCCCTATTCCAAATTGGTGAACCTTTAACTTGTTTTACCATTCTTATGAGGTTCTTCTCCTGCCAATCCCTTGCATATTTTTTCTTCCATATTTTTGCCCAGGGGGCTTGTATTTCCTTTAGCCATCTCCACTAGACTTTGGCTCCTAGAACTCTGTTAAGAATTCCTGGGTCATGAAGACCCAAGCCACCATGGGATTTTGGTTTGCATACCCTGTCCCATGCCACTAGAGCCCATTTCTTCTTTTCTTCACCTTCCCCCCTGAGAAAGTCTCTTTGTGTGTTTCTTATTAGTAATTACACCAGTTGGTGCTGGAATGGCTGATAGCATATAGATAGGGATGGTTTGGAGGATACCCTTAGTTAGAATCAACCTCCCTGCTAGATTTAGGGCTCTATTTGTCCATTTGCTAATATTATCTTTTAGCTTATTTAGAACAGGCTCCCAATTTTCCTTGTGTCATGGTTTGTCAGTGAGGGGAACTCCCAAGTACTTCGAGGGCAATGACTCTCTTTGAAATCCAAAAATTATAGCAAGATTTCTTTGAATTGAAATATCTATGTTGAGAAAGAAATTATTTGATTTAGTAAGACTTACCTCTGTGCCCGCTACCATAGCAAACTCACTCAGTCTGCTTAAATCCTTTGGCTTCCTTGACTGTGGGTGTGCCTTGAAGCATAGTATCATCCACAAATTTTTGATGTGTCATCGAGTCCCAACCTTGAGTGAGTCTTAGACCCTAAATTCTCCCTTCCTCCTTAGCAGCTCTGATTTCTCTCCCTAACCCTTCCATCATTAGAATGAAAAGGAAAGGAGAAAGCGGATCACCTTGCCTGAGACCTCTAGTAGGCTTGAAGGTTTTGGAGCGAGAGCCATTGAGAAGAATTGAACAATTGGCAGTCGTAACTAGCGCCATGACCCACTTGATCCAATTGTAATCAAAGCCATAGGCTTTGAGTACTACTCTTATGTACGACCAGCTAAGTTTATCATAGGCCTTTGTTATGTCCAGCTGAATTATCATTCCTTCTTGTTTATTGGTAATGAGTGAATGAACCACTTCATGTGCTTGAATTATGTTATTAAGAATTTGTCTTCCTTCCACATAGCCCGTTTTCTCCTCTAACACTAGGGTAGGGAGGAGTGGTTTGAGACAGTTGATAATTACTTTGGATATTATTTTGTACACCACATTGCATAATGCTATAGGTCTAAATCTGTTTGGAGAGGTGGCCTTTTCCTGTTTGGGGATTAAGGCTATGAAAGATTCATTGAGCACCTTCAAGACTGTTTTGAATCTTTGAGAGTCTTCCACTACTTCCAGAATATCCTCTTTTACTATCCTCCAACATGTTTTGAAGAAGTCCACATTGAAGCCATCCGGGCCTGGTGCTTTCTCGTAGTGCATCTCTGTAATGAATTCCTCAATCTCTTCCTCTGTTACTGGTCTGTTGAGATTGTAATTATCTTCTCTAGATACCAATTTAAGGATGTACTAAGTAAATCTTTTCGTAAACTGATATCTATGTACCATGGTTTCCTCAACAATTTTTTGAAAATGCTGGACTAGGACCTATTCCATCTCTTCATGAGTATTTATTTCTATTCCATGCTGATCTGTAAGTTTCACAATTTTGTTATTGTTTCTATGAGCTATGGTAGATCTGTGAAAGAATTTGGTGTTTCTCTCCCCTTCCTTAATCCATTGTACTCTGGATTTTTGTCTCCAGAATATTTCCTCTTGTAGACATCTGTTTTCCCATTCATGCTGAAGTGACTCTGCCATCTATTTCCTTTCATTTGTATAGCCTTCCATGATAAGAATTTGGTTTATTTCCTTTAGTTTCTTTTCCACTTCGCCTCTAGCTTTGAAGATAATGCCAAATTCCTTTTTATTCCACTCTTTGAGTTTGTTTTTAATGTGTTTAAGCCTGTAGTGTAGAAGGAACATATTTGTACCTTGCAGGTGTAGCTCTTCCTTCCACCATTTTTTAATGTTTGTGAGGAAATCTAAATGTGTGAGCCAAGCGTTTTCAAACCTAAAGGGGTTGTTCCTCGTTTTACTGAATAGAGAAGCTTCCAATTGAATGGGCTAGTGATTTGAACCTCCAAAAGGTAGGATGAGCGTAGTTAGGCCACTTCCCATGAGAAGAAGTTCCTCTGAGATAATAAATCTGTCTAATTTTGAGGCTACTTGGGTAGAGCCCCCCCCTTTTGTTATTCCAAGTGAATATTCCATTGCTAGTTTCCATATCTACCAGTTTCATATTGGTGAGGAAGTTCTGGAAGGCAACTGAATCCCTACCAAGTGTTCTAGTTCCCCCTTTCTTCCCTGTGAGTGATTTTATCATGTTAAAATCAGCTCCTAGAATCTAGGGTAGAGCTGGGTATCTCTTCTTCATATCCTCCAGTGATGTGAGGAGTCGAAGTTTGTCCTCCATTGGCTGAGGACCATAGACATTGGTGATCATGTAACATTGCCTGTCACCCACCAGTTGGAGAATCAAAGAAAGGTGGTGGCTGGATGCCTTTGCATCAACCACACCAAATTTTTGTGGATCCCATAAAGTGAGAATTCCACCAGCATATTTATTTGCCTTAACCTCAAGGTATTCATATCTATTTAACCATTTGCTATGTTTTTCTCTGATCTTCTCCATTGAGCATTTTGTCTCCTGAATAAACACTATGTCAGATTTTTCCTCTCTGATCCTATTACCAAGATTCCTTTGTTTTCTTCTACTCCCTAGTCCTATAATGTTCCAGGTTGTTATTTTCAATGAGGTGGGGTTTTGAAGGAGTAAATGGAAAGTTCTTTCATCCTTCCTAAGTCAATCATGAGTTTGCCACACTCTAGCAGCAGTTCTTTCTGTCTTTTCCTTCCCTCTTCTTACCTGGGATTTTTATTAATTTTCCTGTTATTAATCCTATTGAGGAAGTCCCTTTATTTTCCTGGTTATCATGTCCTCTTTTGACTTCTGTTGCTATTTTTTGTGACTTGCTAAGGAATTTTTGTTGTACCTTGTCAACATCATCTTGAGGTATGGAGTTTATTCCCAGGTTTCCTCCTTGTTCGAGAAACTTTTCCAGCTCTAGGTTCTCCCTTTCTAGGATCTCCTGTAAGTCTTGGTCCTCTGTGCCACTTTCACTTTGAGTCATTTCATGGTCTTTTTCTATTTCCATGGTACTCAAAGGGTCCATCATGTGTTCATTCTGTTCCTGTGTGAACTCCATGCTGGTCTCTTTTCCTTTCCCCCTTGCTGCCTGATTTTTTGTACTCTTTTGATCACCTCCATCTACTTATTTTTCTCCTAAGATCTCAAATCTATTGTAACTTCTTGTTTTGTTATCATTCTCAATAGGGTTCTTTTGTGTCTTCCTTCCCCCTCCTTTTCCTTTTCCTCCTACTTTGGTGAAACCTGTCTGATCTTTCCCTTTGCTGGTGTTTGTAGGTTTTAACCCCGTACAGAAATTACCTGCATACGAATTCTAAATCATAGGAAAAATAAAAATGTGAGAGCATAACACATAAAACACATATAAACAGAGATTTCCCACTGGATCTCAAAACTGAGACTACCAGCTTGATTTTTCATTATGTTCCTTTCAATGTTACAATACATATTTATACATGCC
>APFE031126183.1:3700-13999 GCA_000404065.3 Pinus taeda | reverse complement strand
AAATTATATTACCAAACTGAGTTTTTACACAAGCCAAAAGCAATACTCTGTTTCTCAAAATATCCAACCCTTGTTACATAGATGTTTCAGCTATATATAGCATCCTTATTCTAACTAATTGATATTCCTCCTCCCGCATGAGGGGAATTCGATTCTGCCTATGATGACACCTACTAACTTTTAACTAACTAATAATTACAGCTGACTATTAATTGATAGTGCTGGAATCCTAAAACAATTAAAATTCTAATTCTACTAGATCTTCTAGACTTCTAAATCAAATAGGACTCAAATTCTATAACAGCCTTGATCTTCAATCATTTTCGTTCTCTGACATCTGGAGTTTGGCTGAGATAGCTGTGATGAACCTTTAATGCTCCATGTTTGTCTTCAATGACACATCTTTTCTGTTACCCTGAAACATAGGCCCCTGTTTGTCGGTCCTTGATGTGTTGTTCCATTTTGGTCGTCCAACACTAGAAAGCAGATAACTGAGATCCAGTTGTTGATTCTTCATGAGGGATATGCGCCTTGGTCTTAGCAAATCTGTTCTTCCAATAATATCCTCTGAATTCGCATAACCCAGCTGTGCAAGAATACTTCTAACCTCTTCTGCAACATACAAGAGAAAGTTAATCAAATTTCCAGGTATACCAGGAAACCATGCCTGCAATTCCTCTCTCTGGCTTCATAGTTCTTACAATCCATGCATTTGCAATCTTCTGAGCATTTACAATGGGTTTGACTTTCTCTAGCGCTAGGTCTCGACGACAACTGATTTGCTTATTGGATAAATGATTGACTTGATTCTGCATGCAGATCTATAAATTAAAGTCCTTTGGCAACGGTTGGCCTCTTAGCCCTGTGATTAGCCCCTCACTGTTTTGTTGACTCCTTCCAGCGGTTCCATAGTGGCAGAATTCACAGTATGATTCCTTGTTCGTGGCTTACTAGGCTTCCACTTCTTTCTTTTACCTGTGACAGATCGGCTCCCAAGATTTCCTACGCCTTGTTACAGATTGTAACAATGATATTCTGTCTACATTCTAGATCTCCATGAGGCATTATATATATATATATATACATATACTTCGGCTTTCCAAACAGGTTCAACAATTAAATGTATTGTCCCGCAGTGAATTGATCTAGCCAAATGTTATAAGATCCGAGAAAACCAAAGACAGATACCCAACAAACCAGAGAATGATGGATGCGTGAATCCCCTGACAGAAAATAATAAAAAAAACAACTGAGCCAACTAGGGTCATTTCAAGAATTACCAAAACTGGGTTTACAGACTAGGGTAAAATATTTGCTTGGAAACATTCGCAATTCCAGACTTCTAAAAGACTTTGGTAACCGATACAATGATGTATCTTGGAGCCTGTCAAGAACATTTTTACAGTTGATATCGCTGAGCAGGTTTTCTTTACAAGTATCCTTCAAATCACCGATGCCATATTTATCTACTGCTCGAAGCAGAGCCAACAAAAGTATCTAAACTATCTAATCTCAAATCCTTTTGAAAATCAGCAGGCAAAGAAACCTTAGCAAGATCAACCTTCTGAGATGCCTTAATGCCAGAAATGACTCTGTCTGTGACTTGAGACCTGTCCAAAAAGGTGCCCTTCGCTTCTTCACACATATACCGACTGTTATAGCCACGCTCTATATCTGGAAGTGATCTGCTGTTCAAACCGAAAGCCTTTGATCCAGGATGTTTAACACAACCACATATTGCACTCACTTTCTTATATTCAAGATCTTTTCAAACTTATCTCACATTGTTCCTAGGTCCTCCCTTCATGAAGAGTGGTCACTCTGTATTTGCTTGAAGGCATAGCATCTAAAACTTCAACAACTTGTGACTCAAAACCCATGTCAATCATGCGATCTGCTTCATCCAGAAGAACATAGTTACATTGATTCAGGACAGCATATATTCTTTCAGGACAGTCAAGCAGACGACCAGGTGTTTCTATTACAATTTCACACCCCTGGCGCAATTTGAATCCATTTGACCCGGCAATACTAATTTTTTTCATATCTTGAGAAATATAAGCCCAAAAGCACAATCTTGATAGAGACGGAACAAGGGACTTTCATCCACAGGAACCTGTAAAGGGACTACCACCAGAAGATGAAACAAGAGTCTGATTAAACAGGTATCATGATGATTCATAATGATAGAAGAATACGACTTTTCAGAACCATTAAAGACCATTTTATGAACTGCACGAAAAGAACTCTGAAACTGTAAACTCTTCCATAACCATTCATACCAGTCCAGCTTCTTGAAGAGTTAGACAAATTCAAACCAAAGCCAATATATTCTGCAAGGGGCATTTTCCCATCCATCTGAAAGCAATGACTATAGGCTTTTATCTGACAGTCATCCTTGGCATGAGACCGTTCACTCTCTAACTGGAAACCTTTCTTCTATTATACACCTGTGTGCTTTCCTTCTTATAATTGGCACCTTTTTCAAAAGCCACAGGATTAGTGGTGTTAATGATGAACTTGGAACAACACTGATTTTTATACGGGCACCGTGTTTGGTTTTTTTGGATACTGATATTAAGACATTATCAACCTTCTCAATTCCATATTGGCAAATATGCTTATCTTTTGAGCTTGACAATCCATTCCATTTAACATGTTGAAACATGTCTACCTTTTGTTCCCTTCTCAACAATAACTGCAAGACGCGCCAGTACCATGACACCTAATGATCTAAAACACAACGGACTCCGATAAGTCTGACAGCTGGGTGAGATTTGCTATGTATTCAAACAAATCCCCAATTTCGTAGTGCAGCCCGTGCAAAATATGAATTATGTGCTACGAAATCACTTGAAGCATGTTGCGCTACGAAACTTTATAAAAAGATTTATGTACCTTTGGCAAACAATTGAACTGATGTGAACAATTTAGAACTTTTTCTTGAGTGATAACAAGATCTATACCCAACTAAACTGCAATCTTGAAAGTCTTTATCTGAAGTTCAATTGAAAAAAGGACTTGTTTTTCCTACACCAGCTCATATGGTGTATGCCCCGTGTTGTTCCTCCAAGTGGTTCGATAAGACCATAAGGCTTCATGAAACCGACTATCCCAATCATTCTTGTGCATGTTTACTATTTTGGCGAGGATGGATTCGATCACCTTATTTGTGGATTCAACCTGTTCATTTGCTTCCGGGTGGTACGGTGTAGATTTCTTGTGTCAAATATTATATTAATTCATGACTTCCTGTACCAAATTAGAAACAAATTGTGGTCCATTTTTAGAAACAATTTCTCTCGGAATACCAAATCTAGTAAAAATTTCATTAAACAAAAAATCAACAACGTTTTCAGTGGCAAAAGAAACAACTTTACCCTCTATCCATTTACTAACAAAATCAGTACAAACCAAGATATGCTTTTTATTTAAATATGTGGGATTTATGGGTCCTACAAAATCAATAGCCCATTTTTCAAAGGGCTCAATCATGACTTGATGACATAAAGGAATTTCATTGGTTTGAATAGGTTGACTCATTCATTAACAACTATCACAACACCTAACATATTGTTTGGCACGCTTAAACAAATAAGGCCAAAAATAGCTAGTGCGTAAAATATTATATGTAGTTCATTTTTTAGTAAAGTGGCCATTGAAAGGTTCATCATGGGTAGATTTTAAAATATCAAACATTTCTTCCTCCCTTACAAATCTATGAAAAACAAAATCTGGTCCAGTGTAAAAGAGGTCTCCCTGTATCAAATAATATGAAGCATTTTTCTGAATAATATTCTTCGTTTCACGAGCAGATATGTGAGGTGGTGTCTGTTAGTGTCAATCTTGTTATCTTGTCACTTGGATCATAGATTCTTTTACTATGTTTTTCCCGATTTTCAAAATCAAATTTTTTCTGCTACTAGGTTTACACAGCAAATTTGGTCATTGTTTGGTCAGTCTAAAGATGAAGTCATTCTTTGGAAATTCACTCATGTTGGTCACCTATTACACTTTATGAAGGTGTCACAATAAAATGGGTCAGTCATGATCATCATTCCATTAGGTCTTAGGTCATCCGTTAGGTCGCTAGGGTTTCCAAGGTCCATCATTTTCATGAATAAAACCAACAGTGAGTAAAACATGACAGAAAATTTTGGGGGTTGATCTTGATTTTTCACACACTCCTCATACTCTCATTTTCCAAAAGTTCTAGAAAAATAAGCTCCAACACTCAAGAAAGTAAAGGACATCTGAAGTTTTCAATGGTAAAGTTAACTCTATTTTCATAAAGTGAAAATCATTTTCTAAAGGAGGGTAGGTCCCATTTCTCATTGAAAAATTGAAGAAAATTTCCTTATATAAACTCAAAATCCCCTAAACTCCTTCATTCATCATATTCACTCTTTTTTATCAAGATATCTCATCCAAAAAAGCAAAAAAGTTGTTTTCCTAGGAGAAAACAGAAAAAAGTTGTAGGCGATGTGCTTAAAAGCACTATGTTGTGCTTAGGATACTAGTGATGTGCTTAGAAGAATTTCACTGTGCTTTGGCACTGTGATTAGGAACACTACGCCGCGTGCACGACAAAGTGCCTCGAAATCCTTCAAAACTCTCCCAAACTTCATTTTTCCACTTGCAAGCTTGATTTTACTGAGTTCTAAGCTAAGGAACAAGTAAGTACATCATCATCCTTCATCTTTTCCTTTTCCAATTTCATCTCATGTCAATAATTCTTCAAGTTAGGGTTTGTAGAAAAATTTACATGGGAAATATTAGGGTAACAATGGCCATCATGATTTTTTATTACTAAAACATGTAAAATGATATCCTACATTTGCATACATGTTCAATAAGCCATTTTACTCACCTCAAAACAACTTTAAACACTCAAAAAGAAAAACCCTAACTCATTACTATAAGTTTTTGGGGCAAGTTTCATCATAAATCTTGTTGTTTCCACCTGCAAGCAAATCATCTTTCCACTATTTCTCCACTCATTTTAATCATTTTCAAAGTCCTCTCACCTTTCCCAAGACCCCTCCCATCATTTTGTCAAAAAAATCATCTTCATATCACTTCATTTCCATTCACATCTCACATTTTATTTTCGTTGCCTGCTGCTAGGACTTTATGTCATCATGGAGGTAGAATATTTGCCAGAAAGAAAGAGACAACATAAAGTAGGGAAGATCCTCAGATATGAACCATCAGACTGCAACACAATCAACTCTTATGCTTTCATCAAACAATTATTTGAAGATGTGCATCGAATTTTTCAAAAGGGTGAGCAAGGTAGGATTTCATGAGCAACTAACAGATTGGATAGCAACACAATTGAAAGGATAAATTGTTTTCATTGCTGGTGTTGAGTTCAGTTTCTTAGTGGCCTCTATCTCAATTGCAACTGGGTTACCAGACAATAACCAATATTGGTTCAAAGGAATGAGCCTAGATCTTGAATACTACAAACCTTTCTTGAAGACACCATACAGAGATACACATACTCACCTCATGCCTTTCAAATATTTATTGGAGAAATACGCCCCTCTCATGAAAACTGTCATGAGGTTCTTCACTTGTGAAGGTAGATTCTCCAAGTTGTATGCCTATCATATTTGCGTCCTCATGCATTTCACCTCTCAAAAGCCACTCAACATGTGTAATTATCTATTCAGGAGCATTTCCAAAATTTCTGAAAAATTTCAACTAAGGGACAAAGAGCACTCCCCAAGCTTGTTCCATCACAGTCTCATCAAAACCATTGTCCTTCACCAACTGGCAGAGAAAGGTATGGCTTGGGAAGCCTTTTTGGAAGCAGCCTTGAAATGGCATGAGAAGAATGCAACATCTTAGTCTTCTAGTGCACAAAAAACAACAAACAAAGGTGGGTCATCTAGCAAAACAATTGATAAGACTCAACTACCTAAACCTCAGGTGACTAAAGTGTATAAGAAGGGGTAGAGGCTTGTGTTTTCTTCTCATAGAGGGAAAGGGTCAAGCCTTCTTCATCAAAAAAGTAGGAATCAATAGCAAAGGATAAAGACACAGTTGAGCATGAGTTTGAACTAATTGATCCAGAGGCTGAGGATCAGACCACAAACATGATACAAACTATCAGAGATAAAGACTAACAAATCAAGGAGCTAGCAATCAATTTGGGAAGGGAAAAGTATGTTATATCATTCCTTGAATACGAAACCAGTCAACTCAAAGGAAAGGAGTTGATCCTAGAAAAATAAAAAGCGAAGTTAATGCAACAAGTTAGGAAAGGTAAGGAGATCATGAAATCAAGCGAGCCTGAAGCATCAAAGGGGAGAGGAAAAAGGAAAAGACCAAGAACAAGAGGCCTCAAGAAAGCTTTGCAAGAGGAGTAAGAACAAATTTTGCTAAAGGAGGACCTTGACTTAGAAGATAGGATTTCCCTAGAGGTTCATCAAGATAAGGAATATTGGCTCAATAGGGTAAATGAACACTTGGAGAAGATCCTTGAGAAGGAAAACAAGGATAATCAGTTGCGCAGACACATGGCGCACCATTATCAAGCTCAAAAAATTACCCCCAATGTGAAAGTAAAGCAACTTTAAAATAAGCTCAAGGAGGCAAAAAAAGACCCAAAGGATGAGGGAAACTTAGATATGCTTGTTGAAGCATCAATGAAGCTATAAAAAACATGTTTTGACACCTTCCCTCCAATTTTGAGCAAATTCTAATCATTTTCATCTTTCTGAGAACTTTTGGTCCAATTTCAAAAATTCAGCAACTCCAAGGCACTGTGCTTTTTCCTCAGGCCTGCATTTGAGTAAAGGTCTACATTTTTAGAAATCTCTCGCCATCCTTGAAAAATCCATTTTATTAGATTTTGTAGAGGTGGTTTAGTTTTGGAGAAAAACGCAAAAAAGTGGAAAAAACTAGCATTCGGGACCATTTTTTGATAGGCACTGCGCTTCTGGAGCGACCTTGGGAGAATGGATTTTTGAAGGCCTTCCCATGGTCCAAATTCTAAAATTGAAATTGTTCTGGCAACTCAACTTGAAGGGCTAGTTGATAGTTCTCTCAGTTTTTCATTTTGACCCCTCGAAGGCACCTGAGAATTAGCTCCTAGTCGAGGTTGTGCTTCTGCACTTTTATGTGTTTCAAATTGTAAATTACAATGTGTAAATTTCTAGATTCTAGTTTAACTTAGTCAAAGTCAAGAGTCTCTATGTAATGGCACTATTTTCGAGGCTAGGTGATGTAGGAATGAATAAATGTACATCATAGGTTGTTTTTCATGTTTATTAGGCCTCATAAAAGAAGCAAACTCCTAAACAAACTCTCCATGAAGTGTTTGAGCTTCACCTTCTCACTCTCACCTCTTGGTTGAGAGAATATTGGAGTTAGTTCCTCCACCAAGGCATTTGACCCCTGAAGGTGGGAAAGTGGTGTAGGAGAGTCTATATGTATCATTTCTCCTCGGGAGAAGAGGGTTGAACTTTTTGTGAAGGAAGCTTGCATATAATCATCTTTTCAGGTAATACAGAGACATGTTGTAGCTATTTTCAAGGAACTCTAGCCCAGTGAGTTAATGGTGCTTGTACTTCATTTTTTTGTTTCCTAAAGGTCTAAATTTTTTTATCTACATTATATCTCTTCTTTATATGAATTCATTACAATAAAATACACATAATTCTTGTTTTTCAAGCACTGTTATTTGGTTTTCATAGTTATGTGTATGTCTTCCTAAGCTAATGAAATCATGTTTATTTATGCTCATTATTTTCTTCCAAACTATATCCTCTATACTACATTGACAATACTCAAAATACATCATGGCTTCTGATATCTAGCTCCTTATCATATTTTCTCCTGCACTCCCACAACCTAGACCTACTTGTGGCTCCAAACCCTAAGTTCAACAAACCCTAAAAACCAAATTTTCACAAAGAAACAAACAATTACACATATCTACCCTAAAATTAATTTTCTTTAAAGTCATATCACTAATAAGAGACTTAGAGAGATCCCTCTCATGCTCAGTAGGGCTAGCTACTGAGCTAAAGTGGTTTGAGGTTACCCTTATCGATTTCCTTTTTAGCCTAGGAGATTGTAAGGACTAAAATTTTTGGCACCATTGCCAAGGAATGAAAGATCATATCTTCCCTGGGAAAGAACGACAAGGATCAGATCTGACTGATGATGGTGAACAGTGATAAAACACAATAAAGGTTGTGCATCTTTCACCTGGCAACTCCAGTGTCGAAGAATCCAAAGGCTCATAAATTTCATGGTGACTCCATTGTTCAAAAATCTGTAGTTTGAATAACTTCTTGGTGTCTTAATTGTTTTCAAGATGGATTTAACTACTTGAAGGTATGCTCCTATGAATCGAGCTCATATTCCTGGCTTTCCGAATCGAATTCCCTGCATATATCGACAAACTAATTTTCCCAAATTCATAGATGAAAATGAGGATGAGGCTATTCTACATCTAATCAAGTTTCATTGGCATATACATAAGATCAGGATTAAGTTTCATGAGGATTGTTTGATGAAAATTTTTATGGCTACCCTAGAAGGAAAAGTAAGATCATGGCATGAAGGATTGAAGCCATGTAGCTTATTCTCTCTTAAAGAATTCCACACTACATTATTTGAGTTTTATGGAAAGTATCATCATTCATTCTTGTTGTTTGAATATTGTTGTGAATCCTGTGAAAACTTCATTCTATACCCTGAAGAAACTTTTGGTGATGAAGAATGTTTAGATTATGAGATAATAGAGGCCCTTTATGAATATTCTTCCCAACAAAAAATAATAGATATTAGCTGCTTTGGTACAAAGGGTCATTCACAACACACATCAACTCCTTCTTTGCTTGAAGATGAAATAGATCTGCATCCTAATAGTTAAGAAGAAATTGGTCCAAGTGAGAATTCTGAAATTGCATGTACAGAAAACTTAAGCAATGAACCATCTAATGACAATGATCTATTAGAAAATTATATATTACGGAGAAATGGAACACATAAAATATTCTAGAAATATAAACACAGAAAATGCATAAAACAAGAAAGACACAGATATACGTGGTTCTCCCAGTTTGGGCTACGTCCACCACGAAGAGCCAGTCCTTCCTTTCTATTATCCAGTAAAATGAAGAGACACAACCTACAACAAATTCGTTGTAATATCCTTTTTTTTTTCTCTCACTGTCTCACCTTTCTGTTTCTCACTCATACATATAGAATACACATCTATCACAGCCTCAAATACAATGCCCTCATACAAAGAGAGGGGTTGCCTTCTAGGGTAAAAAACCCTAAACTAAACATAAGTTCTACTGTCAGATCATCTGCCTAATGAATGGCCCAGATTGACTAGAAATTACTATACTTTTAAAAGGCAAATTTACATCTGTTTTTAGCTTCGGGGGCGCTACCCCCGAGCCCTCATTGGGGGACCGCTAGCCCCCAGACCCCCCAGTCAGGGGGGATTGGCCCCCCCAAAACAAAGACCTCTGAACAATCATGCTCCACACACAACAATCTCCCACTTGGAGAATGATTGTAGCAATTCCGTCACTGCTTCATTTGCTGGACAATGACTCCTCTTTTGGGCCTGGTTGTTTCTCATCTTCATCGTCATCTTTGAAGACCAATTGAAACTGAGCATGTTCTTAGTTTCTCCCTGGTTACAACTTTTGTTAGCATATCTGCAGGATTCTGGCTAGTCTGTATCTTTTCCAGCTTCAACTGTCCATCTTCAAACACTGATCGTGTGAAATGGTACTTGAGCTGTATGTGTTTAGTCCTGGAATGAAATGTTGAGTTCTTTGTAAGATGAATGGCACTTTGGCTATCATTGTATAATGTGCCCTTATCATGCTCCTTACCCAATTCACCCATAAACCTTTGTAACCAAATAATTTCTTTACTAGCCTCTGTAGTAGCAACATACTCTGCTTCTGTTGTTGAAAGTGCAACGACACTTTGGATTTTTGAAGCCCAACTGATAGCTATTCCTCCAACAGTAAATACATATCCTATAGTGCTCCTCCTGTTATCTCTATCACCTGCCATATCTGCATCAACATATCCATGTAGGGAAATGTTTGAACCACCAAAGCATAATGCTTGATTTGTGGTACCTTTCAAATATATGAAAATGCATTTCATTGCCATCCAATGTTCCTTTCCTGGATTGTTCATGTACCTGCTTACAACTCCCACTGCATGTGAAATATCAGGCCTTGTGCAGACCATTACATACATTAAGCTTCCAACTGCTGATGCATATGGAACTTTAGACATATAATC